>ML804806.1:32509-46832 GCA_009831015.1 Picea engelmannii
TTCTACACATGCCACATCATGCAACGCTGTGTTCCTCCTGTCTTAACTGCCAGTCTAATTTTAGACTAAAAGTCTTTCTGCTTTTCTCAACTCCAACTGTAGTTTCCCTTTCTTTCATTCTTTCTTCTGCTTTTCGCATGCCAACGTTATCCCTGATTTTCTGAACTGGCTCTTTACATGCCTCCTCTACGCATGCCTCATCATGCAACGCTGTGTTCCAGCATCTGTTTCATTCGTGTTCCAGCATCTGTGTTCCAGCATTCGCGTTCCAGCATTCGTGTTCCAGTAGTCGTGTTCCAGCAGTCGTGTTCCAGCAGTCGTGTTCCAACAGTCGTGTTCCAGCAGTCGTGTTCCAACATTCGTGTTCCAGCAGTCGTGTTCCAACATTCGTGTTCCAACATTCGTGTTCCAGCAGTCGTGTTCCAGCATTCGTGTTCCAGCATTCGTGTTCCAGCAGTCGTGTTCCAGCAGTCGTGTTCCAGCATTCGTGTTCCAGCAGTCGTGTTCCAGCATTCATGTTCCAGCAGTCGTGTTCCAGCAGTCGTGTTCCAGCACCTGTGTTCCAACATTCTTGTTCGTGTTGACGTCCTTGACTGCTCCATAACCGATTGCCATCAATGACAACCTTAACCATCTGCGTCAGTCTTCTGTTATAGCCATATCTCCAACAACTTCCACTTCAACTTGGACTGTCTTACCTTCTAGAGTGATAGGCAACGAGGAAAGAACACCGTAAGGCTTAAAACCAGAGCCATTAAAGGCTTTCATAGTATTTTGTGATTCATTTAAAGGAGGAGAGCCAATGTATTTCCAACAAGCAAGAGACATTACGCACGTAGAGGCACCCTCGTCTATAACAGTTCGGAAAATTTTCTTGTTGGTGACAACAACTTGTATCTGAAATGCAAGTTGAGGGGGTAACCTTGGAATATGATCTTCCAAGTCAAAGACTATCAAATTCAAATCTGTAGGATCAATTCCACCTATAGCTTTCAACAGAGCCCTTCGTTGTGCAGGACAATACTGAAGGACTTCAAGGGCAGACATCGCTGAAGGTGCTTGGGCCAGATCTTCCACAATACTGTAGTTCTGGGCCGCATGAGCATGAGGATTGAAAGCCGACTGGCGAACAACACCCTTAGGGGGTCGTACGACTACATCAAGACTCGGTCGTTCGAGATGAAGAGGACTGTTCGTTGGTGGATTCGGTGGAGAGGGTTGTACTAAATCAGGAGGTGAATCGTCAACCTTCTCCTTAGATGAAGAATAATCTTTGGCTCTAGTTGCGATTGCAATGTCGTTCTTCTTAGAATCACCAGTGCACATCAAAACATATGATGTCGTAGAAGTAGATGGTTGGTCATGGATGACCAACTGGGCCTGTTGTTGAGATGGGAAGGGTTGGGACAAGACTGTCGGTGTAGGTGGTTTGGGCGCTCCTTGAAGGAACTTAGTAACTTCGGCACGTCGAGGACAATATTTCGTATAATGATCGTCACCACAGATAAGGCAAGGGTAGCGTGGTTTGTGCTTATCCCGCTCTTCAACAGGAGCATTTTTAGTTTGTTCTGTTGGATTATTATTCTTTCCCTCCTTATTCTTTCCTCTCCCCTTTTTAGATTTACCTTTACCGGTCGGGGTAGATTGAACATCGTTCACCTCAGAGGTTTTACCGGCGGGAGCGGCAGGAGACGGAGCACTTTGAACATTTGAAGATGTAGATTTTAGGGTTGTATTTGAAACAGAATGTGAGTGGGTATGGGTAGTACCAATCACACCATCAGCTACATGCGAGGCAGCTGGAGTAGTTGAAGCGCTGGAAGTACCAGGACGGGGTAGTTCAGGTAAAAAATCGTAAAGTGTTCCCGTTTGTGAATAAACGAGATTAAGATATTGGGCATGACTTATAGCCTGTTCCTCCGTAACAACACCACCCATGGCAATGTCTTTACCAATCTCGTTCACAAAGAATTTCGTGAACCATTCGGCCAATAACTGATCAGGGAGCTCAAGTTTGATGAGACATCGTCTCCGTCTCCACTCATGTATATGATCTGAGATATGAGTGCCTCCTAGTTCATTCAATAGTTAAAATCTAGGGAAAGAGTATCATTCTGTCCTGTTTTGTTCTAGATCCAGGTGGATCTAGGGAGATCGGGTTGTGTCTGCACTTACGGATTTATCCTATAAGACAAATAAAAGCAGTTTTATGTTGGTCCTCAGGAGCGATGTTAATTTGATTATAGCCGAAGAATCCATCCATGAGAGAAAAGATTTCATTGTCGGCACAGTCATCGACGATCTGGTCGACAAAAGGGGTCGGAAAGTTGTCTTTTGGACAGGCTTTGTTAATATCCCAATAATCAACACAAACACGTATACTACCACCTTTCTTATCGATTGGTACAGGGTTAGAAACCCATTCTGTCAGAGCCACGGGATAAATAAAACCGGCTTTAAGAAGTTTTTCAACTTCAAGTTTGATAGCTACCGCTTTCCGTGGATGGACAGGATGGAGGCACTACCGGACTGGTTTAGCTCCGGGCTACGTCTTAATCTCATGCACCACAATGGCAGGGTCGATACCTGGCATCTCTTCGTAACTCCAGGTAAAGATATCACAAAATTCTTTAAACAAAGAAGTATAAGTGACAATTTCTTCGGGAGAACACGAAGCTCCAATATGAACATTTTCAATTATCCTAGGTTTAACTGATATATCAATGGATATCGTGGGAGAAATATTACTGAGGTTCCCTTCGGCAAACACATCATGTGTATATCCGGGAACAATCGATATGACAACAACGGTCGACAGAGTCGAAATCCGTTGGTAGTTCTCGAGAGTGTGTTGTTCCAGAAAGAGTATGGAACGATGATGTCCATTGTCCCAAGGGGTGTGTTCCATGACGGACATGATCATCTCGTCGGTGGCGAAAACAACACGAAAAGGATCAGGAGACAACTCATCAAGAGAAGAGGTAGAAAGGGTTGCCGATTGAATGGCTTGATAAGCAGACTCAACCAGACTTAACGGCATGACGTCGCCGAAACAAGTATGATCTTCTGGATCAGGGACTATCCAAGGGTCAAAAGTCACAGGAAGCTCATGAGGTACAGCGGAGATCATATTAATATAAGAAACTGATGGGCGTGGAATATCGGGTGGTGGTGGAATGGGGAAAGTGCCCATTAACGAAGAGTCTTTTAAAAGACCGACACCAACATTCTCGTAACCCGTCGGGGTTTTAGCTATAAACGACACATTGCCAGTGCGAGTATCAGAATTAAAGAAGGCAAGTTGATCAACCATAACAACTTTTCCCTAGTGAGGAAATCATACGACACAGAAAAGTGTTGACACAATAGCGCGCATAGAATCTACCCAGCTACGACCAAGAAGAAGATTATAATCTAAGGGAGCATCGAAAACTTCCACTTCAACTTGGACTGTCTTACCTTCTAGAGTGACAGGCAACGAGGAAAGAACATCGTAAGGCTTAAAACTAGATCCATTAAAGGCTTTCAGAGTATTTTGTGATTCATTTAAAGGAGGAGAGCCAATGGCTTTCCAACAAGCAAGAGACATTACGCACGTAGAGGCACCCTCGCCTATAACAGTTCGGCAAATGTTCTTGTTGGCGACAAAAAATTGTATTTGAAACGCAAGCTGAGGGGGTAACCTTGGAATATGATCTTCCAAGTCAAAGACTATCAAATTCGAATCTGTAGGATCAATTCCACCTATAGATTTCAACAGAGCCCTTTGTTGTGCAGGACAAGACTGAAGGACTTCAAGGGCAGACATCGCTGAAGGTGCTTGGGCCAGATCTTCCACAATACTGTAGTTCTGGGCCGCACGAGCATGAGGATTGAAATTCGACTTGCGAACAACACCCTTAGGGGGTCGTACGACTGCATCAAGTCTTGGTCATTCGAGATGAAGAGGACCATTCGTAGGTGGATTCAGTGGAGAGGGATGTACTAAATCAAGAGGTGAATCGTCAACCTTCTCCTTAGATGAAGAATAATCTTTGGCTCTAGTTGCGATTGCAACGTCGTTCTTCTTAGAATCACCAGTGCACATCAAAACATATGATGTCGTAGAAGTATATGGTTGGTCATGGATGACCAACTGGGCCTGTTGTTGAGATGGGAAGGGTTGGGACAAGACTGTCGATGTAGGTGGTTTGGGCGCTCCTTGAAGGAACTTAGTAACTTCGGCACATCGAGGACAATCTTTCGTATAGTGATCGTCACCACAGATAAGGCAAGGGTAGCGTGGTTTGCGCTTATCCCGCTCTTCAACAGGAGCATTTTTAGTTTGTTCTGTTGGATTATTATTCTTGCCCTCCTTATTCTTGCCTCTCCCCTTTTTAGATTTACCTTTACCGGTCGGGGTAGATTGAACAACGTTCACCTCAGAGGTTTTACCGGCGGGAGAAGCAGGAGACGAAGAATTTTGAACATTTGAAGATGTAGATTTTGTGGTTGTATTTGAAACAGAATGTGAGTGGGTATGGGTAGTACCAATCACACCATCAGCTGCATGCGAGGCAGCTGGAGTAGTTGAAGCGCTGGAAGTACCAGGACGGGGTAGTTCAGGTAACAAATCATAAAGTGTTCCCATTTGCGAATAAACGAGATCAAGATATTGGGCACGACTTATAGCCTGTTCCTCCATAACAACACCACCCATGGCAATGTCTTTACCAATCTCGTTCACAAAGGATTTCGTGAACCATTCGGCCAGTAACTGATTAGGGAGATCAAGTTTGATGAGACGTCGTCTTCGTCTCCACTCATGTATATGATCCGAGATATGAGTTCCTTTAGTTTTTTTAAAAGAAGGTAAAATCGTAGTCCCAGTATCATAACGGATCGACAACTGGTAATGTGTAAGAAAAGCCATAGCCAGGGTGTTAAAATCGGAGAAGAAACCTCGTGGCAATTCAATATACCACTTCGCAGTGGAACCAGTAAGAGTTCTTTGAAAAAGACGTAGGTGAATGGAGTCATCCATCAAAGAGTTGGATGAACACCACAGATGAAAAGTCATCACATGATTATTTGGGTCCTTCCCCGCCTTGGCATCGAATTTCGGAATATCTGATGGAAGCTTGGCAGGAATAACAGGCCATTGGGGGGAGTGACGAATAGGATCATTCAGAATCCTAGACAAATCTGGCAAGTCAAAAGTAGCAAGAAAAGGCAATTGTCGATTCACTTGTGGGTACTGGTGACTTTGGGGTGGAAGCCCTGTCAGCAAACCAGTAGGACCGTATGCAGTTTGCCCATAGAGGGAAGATCCTGGCTGATTCGGTGGTGGCCGGATAGGATAGTAGCCCCAAGGATTGTAACCTTGAGTTTGAGTAGGGACCTGAGGCTGAGTAGTGTGACTCTGACCCCAAATAGGATTAGTTATACCCGGATATGGTTGGCCCACAATAGGGACAGTGTGCTGCCCCCCAGCATTTTGAGGAAAGTTTTGTAGAATCTGATTCCAATACTGGGCCAATTCAGGGGGTTTGTTTTGTCCAAAAGGTGAGGTTGGTCCCCCTACAGTAGGTTGTGTGCCAACTGAAGGTTGTGTATTAATTGGTTTTTGACCAATAAGAGGAAATTGAATTGTGCCACCTTGTCCACCAACAAGAATCTGCACATTTGGTGCCACGGTCGGGATAGTGCCACTAGGATTAGGATTTCCAGAAGGGAAAAATTGAGGAGGGAGTGTCAGGATAAAACGAGGAACATCATACCCAGGAAAAGGAGGATCACCTGGAGAACCGGTTGGGGTTTGCAGAGGTGTTGGATTGGAAGCATTCAACAAAGCATTCAACGCATGGTAACCAGGAGGTAGATTTGGGTTAACCTCAGGCATTTGCTGGGTATTGATAGGAGCAAGAGTAGCTGTAGGAATTTCGGTTTGGACACTCGTAGTATTTGTGAGATGGGCCATCTCAGGAGGGAGAACAAAGAGATAAGTGGTAGTCACTGGTGTAGTCTCTGCCTCAGGAGATACTGGGGGGTTGATTTCGTAAACTGGAGATGACTCAGTAGCAAAAAGGACTCGTCGGAAATCACCTGAACAAAAAGGGTCTTGGTCTACTACACCGTGAGAAGGCCCAATAGTTAATTCAAAAGATGTAACAATTGCTTCTTCAGAAGGATTAAATCGCACAAAAGGTCGTTCACCACGACGAATGCGATAGTCCTCTCTAGTATTGGTAATTCGAAAATCTTCTAGAGAATCAGTGCGTTCTACCTGTGGAGGTGGTGTAGAAATGTCTTGGACTTCACTTGTGTCCACGTGTGGTGGAGTAACAACTGGGACTTCACTCTGACGAGGAGAGCCCTCAGGTGTACTAGTAGGCAAGGGTTGAGAACTGTCTAGATGCTCTGGAGATAAACCTTGCATTCTACGTGAATGTCGTGGGGGAGCAATTGTAAGCAAGCGACAAGCCCCACGAAGAAATTCTTAAGGTCAACTTCGAGAAACCAACAACACACACTAGTAAACAAAAACTAGGAAATAATCACCAAGAAAACAATACCTTCTAATTTCGAAGCCACTAGTTGGTGATGAAATCCAACATCGCAACAACAAGACGAGAAGGGGCGGGGCTAGGATGGAAAAGTTACATTGATGACCTGCTTAACGGACTTACACCCTGGTGCAAGCTCCCACACATAATCGTGGGTATACCCTCCAATGAGCCTGAGTGAGTTTGATCAACGTCAATTCCAGGTACCCTGAAGACTTTCCCCTCCACAGTCACCTTGGGTAAGAACCTAGAGAGACATGCCACTAAGGTCACCACAAACAACAGTAAAACCTGGGGGAACAGTCGTCAGTCTGATCCACACGCAAGGGCAGGGTATCTAGCCCGAAATCAACTCAAAGGCTTCCACTCATAATTGTGGGTATACCTCAGAGTGACCCCCATAATACATGCAATATCTACACTGATGTCAACAAAGCAGGGTGAGTAACTCTGCCAACACCAATGTGACCTAGTGCTTGACCCTTGTGTTAGAAGGGCTTCCTAGGACAATATGTTGCAAATGGAATTTAACACTCCCTAACTCAATATGCTATTGTGTGTTTTGAGCTTTTGGAGAGTGTATCTCTCTTCCTACTCCAAAGCACTAGCCTAACTAAATGTTGGTGTAAAAGAGCCCTAGAAAAGAGTTACTAGATACATTTTAAGATTACGCAATGTCTTTAAGGGCTGTTGTTTACTCAAAGGTAATGGAAATGAAACTCATGTGTGTATGACTCTGACCCAAATAATGAAAGAATGAAAATGAAAAATAACACTTTCCGTTCAATGAATCCTATATATGGGAGAGAGAGAAGTTCTCTAAATCAACCACAAATCATATGCAAAATTTCCTTTTTCCAATGTCAATACAAACAATCAGTCATCAAATGACAATGTACTATGTTTTCTTTTTCAAAGCTTCAACAATTCCTAAAATTTGATTTTCAAAGTTTTGTAAATGACAAAAACAATTTGATGGAAGAAAACAATTGTGTTCACTTTCCAAAAAGAACTCGCACTAAATCAATGAGAGAACAGAAAATCAAATCACAAAGAATCAAGCAATAACAACCCAATCAATTCTTTCAACGAAAGTAAGAACAAAGAACAAACTAAATAGTCTCTCAATGCAAACGAAAATGTGCTTTCAAACCAACAAGAAAATAAGAAACACCAAACACTTAACTCTCTACCAATCACTGGTTCTCAGTCAATCAGACGCACTCAACTCCAGAAGTCAGAGAGAATGAAATTGCCAATAAGAGCCAAGAAAAGAAAGTCAAGCTACAAAGGCAAGAAAAAACCTAGAAACCCTAAACTTGTTCGAGCATGCAAACAAAAGCAAAAAATGTATAAATCAATGATCCAATAAGCCCAAAAGAGGTAATTCAACTGATCTAAGTAGTTGGAAAAACCAAAACTCAATTTCAAAATTTTCAAAAATCTTGCTCGCAGGCAAGCAGTGTTACACAGTGCGAGAATATAAAATTCTCGCAGGCAACCTTGTAGCAAGGTGCGAGGTGTTCGCACTGGACCCTATATGCAGGGTGCGAACCTGACTGATTCTCGTAGGCTACAGTTAAACACAGTGTGAGAACTCCTGAAGATGACAAAAATTTTGAAAATGAAAGAAAAAATGACAAAAGCTTCTGGACCTAGTAAGTCTATCAGGATATCCTGAAGACTCAGAGATTGACAAGACAGGAGAAAAAAGAAACCAGAGCAAATGGCCACAGAAAAACTCAAAAACCATAAAGAAAAAGGGAATGATTCCCCAGTATGGTCGCCAATTTTGTTATAGGATAAATCTGTAAGTGCGGACACAAACTGATCTCCCTAGATCCACCTGGATCTAGAACAAAACAGGACAGAATGATACTCTTTCCCTAGATTTTAACTATTGAATGAACTAGGAGGCAAGAATCATGAACATACCATATGATCGCTTCCTTGGGTCTTTGTTGTACCATTTTCGCTCCAATGCTCTTGGGCAGTCCAGATCAAGACAGCTCAAACCAATCGAAGTGAAAACAACTCAATATATTCAACAGTTAATCTATACATATGATCAAGGAGTTATGTAATAAAGTGCAATCAACTTTATGGGAAAGGGACACATTACTGTATTATATTGATAGAAAGTGAAACTTACAACCTGAGCCTTGATGTTAGTAAGCCTCCTTTTGATGGCTCCTATCTCTAACACACACACTTGCTCATGCATGAAGAAAATCAACCTCTTTTGATAACCTTGCTGGTGTCTCTAGTTGTTGTAGCATGAGTCCTTCATACAATCTTCCACTAATTCTCCAATCAATCTCTTGCTAGTTTGCTTCTAACCTTTTCCATGAGCATTCTCCTCAATATATAGGAGAGGAGAGATTAGTTACTTGGATAGGAATGATCCCAAGATATCAGGAAAACCAGTATTTGACAACCATTCAAATGCCAATTCATCCTTCTAGAAGATTCCCTTCTAGAAGGTTCAAGATTTTATCTTTTTCCTTCCTTTAGAAGATGTTCGCACCCTGATAGTTAGGTACAGTGTGAACTGCTCACACTCCAGCTTAATGCAGCCTGCGAGAATCATGCATTCTCACAGGCAAATATATAGGTAGCCTATGAACCTCCCTTGAAAATATGATTTCTGGAAAGAGACAAAGGTAACTTTTCTCAAGAAAGTGTTCTAGTGAAGAGCCTGATTTCTCCATCATCATTACATCATCATGACAACAAAAAATATGGCTAACACAATGTACGAAGGACCAATGTTTCCAAAATAAGTAAAGGTGAAAGGTTCCCCAGGACAAAGGGTTCCTCCATTGGTACTCCCAGGAGTTGATGCCATTAACACTGACTCGACCTAAGGTCCACTAAGTAAAACAAACAACACACACTATGAATCCAAAAGAAAACAATCAAACAAAACTTCCAACAATAAAACCACTAGTTGGTGATGAAATCCAACATCGCGAGATCAATATAGGATGGGGATGGGATAGAGTGGGTGGATCAGTTACATTGGAAACCTACTTAATAGACTTACACCTTGGTGCAAGCTTCCACGTAGTAAATGTGGATTTACCCTCCAAGGAGTCCGCGTGAGTTTGATCAATGTCTGTTCCAGGTAGAGTGAGACTTCCCTTCATCATCACCTTGTGTAAGACCCTGAATATTATGGCTACTAAGGTCACCAACTTGCATTCAGCCCCTGGGCGGGTACAATCGACAATCCAGTCCGAACGTATTTTCAGGATAACAAGTCTGAAATCCTTTGAGAGAACTAAGGACAAATGGACCGGTATAACTTCATAGGACCCCGAATGGAATCATAATTCACGAAGCACCGAGACCAAATGAAGACAGTTGAAACTCAAGAAGAACCCCCAATATATGATTTGACTACTACAAACGGTTGAACCATGGAGGGATAATCTCCATAACTCTCCCAAACGTGACCTCGTGTATAACCCCTGTGGGAGATGGGGATCCCATAAAGCCTATACCACAATTGGATTTTCTCTCCCTATCGCAAGATGCTAATGTTTGTTTGACAGCTTTGGAAATTTATCCTTTCAACCTAGTCCGAATACCTACACCTTAAGCTAATGTAGGTTTGCTAACAGAAAATGTAAACATGTCTGATGAATTTTAGTTAAATGCTTGATTTTAAGGTTGTTGTTTACCCAGAGGTGTATGAGAGTGAAAACTGATGATTTCATGACTCAATTCCCAAATCATGCATAAGAAATGATAAGCAGTCTTTTCTTTCAATAAATGTCTATTTAAGGGATGGAGAAGGATTTTCCTTTCACTTTCAAACACTAAGATGCAATGACCTCATGCAATAGTCCTCAATCAAAAATTTGATACAATGCTAAAATGTTTATATGTGACTGATAATCAGTTTGATTTAAAGCTTCCTATGTTAATCAAACTTCAAGATCTATGAGATTTAAGAAACCCAGAAGCAAACTTCACATAAACAAAAACACACCCTCGTTGTGATCAAATAAGAAAAAAAAAAAAAAATCCAGACAGGAGGAAATGCTTGGAGAAAAGACCTCAAATATCAAAATGAAATAGTGAAAAGATATTTGAATTTCCTTACAACATCTTTCGGTCAATCAGATAAGTGAGAAAGAAGTAGATCGACTCCAAATATCAAGGAAGAAGAGTGACTCAAAGCAAGGAAAATAGATGTCAAAAATCCAAACAAAACATCATTAATCTTTAGAAAAAAAATAATTGGAGGATAAACAAGGACACACTAAGATAACATAAACCCTGAGAAGATGAATCAACAAAAGCAAGACTGAGAAAAACTACTCCCAAGAAGATTTTTGCAGAAAAAGGGGTAGCGCTCTGGTGTTAAGGGTACCAGAGCATTGCAACACTCTGTGGGAGCCTGCCAGGGAGTGCCAACGCCCTAGTGGTAAAGGCAAGGGAGCGCTAGCCTCTCAGAACTCAAAATTTTATCCAGAAATAAAAAAAAACTCAGGAAAAAAGTCAAAAATTCAGTGTGTGAGATGAATCCAAGAGCCAACAACACATCTAAGGATCAGAGACACAACATGCATAAGATTAAAAAATGAGCAAAGGCCAAAAAAAGACCTAGGAAAGGAATCAAAAATCAAAGTTCCTCTCTAGTAGAGTCGCCAATTTCTATTACAGGAGAATCCCCCCGTGGACAGGTGGATTCCCTCTTGGTTACTAGACCCCTATGACCAAGACAGAAAAGTGCTATTGTGGACACTAACTTTCCTTTTCACAAAGCTAAACTATTCAAAGAAGAAGAAGGAATAAGGGTAAATACCTTTTACTTACGTTTGTCCTTGCTCAATCTAGGTTGATCTTGATCTCCAGGTTCTTCAGAAAGTCCTGCAATACAATGAGAAACAACAACGAGAAATACTTCCTACTCTACCACGATTAGCTTCATAATGGATCTCTGAAAGAAACAAGTTCATGAAACACACACAAACTTTAAAGGAAACATGCCAAGCATAGATTTATATTAATGAAATAAAAGTGAAATGCTTATAGCCATAGATGTAGGTGCAACAACTTCACCAAGCTCTCTTTGTCCAAACCCTTGCTCAAATAATCCACACACAGAATGATGATGCTTCAATGATATCTCCCTTATGAGATCATAAGTTTGATTCTTTACAATGTCTCTCTCTTTCACCATGAAGAGGCCTCCTTATATAGGCTTGGAGAGGCCTAACCACTTAAGATATTCTTAGGATAAGTTGAGGATTCTTCTCCTTTAGTTGTGGATCTTCCCTGAGATCAAGCCTTAACCTCGGATTCGAATCCAACCAACTCTAGATATGAGGGGATTCTTCCCTGATTTTTCTCAACAATCCAAAAATTCTTTTAAAAAGGGCCAGCGCTCCCTTAGAATGGGGCACGGAGCATTGGAACGCTCCCTCAAAAGAGGTCACAAAGCGCTGGCACTCCCTGACTGTGTATAGGGGAGAACTGCCTTCCAACATTGATTTTTTAGTGGTTGTTTCTATGGAAAAAGACTTGTACTCTATGTCAAATGATTTCTCCTCTTCAAAACCAATCTTTTGAGGTGTCTTTTGAGTGTTCTTGATAATGTCATCCAAGACACAACATAGGCAAGATAGCAGTGTGATTTTGTGACACTTGCGGCCAAAATGCAACACTTGTGACATTGGTAATGATGAAACTAGGCCATCATTGTAATGAGTAATTTTGATGTGTAACAGGGCTCATGTTTCTCTAAGGGCCCCATATATTGACCTTTGACGGCTGGAAGCAATATCAATTAAGGCATGGTTTTGTGCTTTTGA
The DNA here is from genome assembly GCA_009831015.1 of Picea engelmannii. Classification (NCBI taxonomy): domain Eukaryota; kingdom Viridiplantae; phylum Streptophyta; class Pinopsida; order Pinales; family Pinaceae; genus Picea; species Picea engelmannii. The sequence goes on from ML804806.1 coordinate 44,880, forward strand.
GAGATTGTAGGTTTGTCCCCTTCCTCTTTTGTGCATACATACCAAGTAATCTGATACTATACTTGTAACACACCCTCCCCTTTAAAGGAACTACTATAGTGTAAAGCCTCTTAATTTTCATTTTTGTTCTCCTGCACGAAAAATCACTAGGTGCAGGCATCCTTCACGTGACCACTACCCGTGACCACAAGCCTAACTAAAAGGAACTTCATGACTTCTGTCGTTGGATATTCACATACGAGCCAACCTTGACTCAACCGACTCCCAAACTCTCGAACTAAGAGCCTAGCCCATTGCTACCTCTGTTCCTTAATATCTATCCATGTGACCCCCCCGTTATGACTCGAGGTCCAACCCTCAAGTGCTTCGGGACTTCGTGTATCGTGAAGGTGGAAATTAGTCCGTCTCCTTTCCTCAGAATCCCAAAATCCAAACTCTCGATGTTAGATTAGCGGTCCACAATCTCTTAGGACCCAACATCTTAGATCAACTCTTTGCGAATTGGGACTTCTCATTTCATGAAGTTGGAGGGCCACTCACCTCCCTTCCCCCGATTCCCGATATCTCCTTGGACAATCAATGGTCCACGCCCTCCCTTTGATCAACAGTTGCGATCAAATTGCGAACTTGGACTTCGTGAGTTCTCACGACTCCTATATTTGATTTCCCAAGTTGTGAGTCAGTGAAATGTTGATCTCTCACCATGTTTCCCTTCTCGACGAACGACTATGATTGCTACGTCTCCCATCTCCTTGGGTGTTCGAATCTACTCCTTTCAAATCTTCTAAGGTACGAATCCTCAAACTTTCAGATCTGCACCACATATCCTCTAACAATGGACGGTTCTGATTAACTTAGAAACTTCAGGACTTCACAAAATTCCACTCTTCTATGCAATTTCAAAGGGTTAGACCTCACGCACTTTCCTCTGGATCTCACTTCTATGTTCCTCCGCACATAGATCTGATGAACGGGATCTGTTAACTCCCTATGCGCAAACTCTGAAGTCATAGATACAACAGTCGAGGTGGGTCTCTAAGGATCCATAGATCAATGGTCCACGTTACTTCGCGACTTCGGGTTTCGGAGGTTTTGGTTGCACTAACCCATAATCTTCTCGATACACGAACTCAGAACTCATATATCCAAGGGGCTAGAGAGGTTAACTCTTGCACTCTTTCCCATAGCCAATGTCCATAACATCCCTTGGATCCTTCTGGATGGATCTCATTCGTCCGTCCTTCAGACAAGGAAGATCTTTCCCCTTCGATATTTTCCTATCACTATTTTCTTGAGTTCTCACCCCAAATGGGTTAGGGATTTGGGTCTGGAAATTCACATGGAAAGGAGATCAGGGGACAGTATTCTCTTCAAACTGGGGGTTTCAGGTCTACACAATATTTCCTATGTCTACCATTTTACGTCTTATGTCTGGGAATCCCTCTGGAGTGAGGTTGGGCATACAGTTTCTCAGTGGGAAGTGTAAGTTCCCAAGGAGATAGAAGCATACACATAACATAGCCATTTCACACAGAGATGTTCATACATGAATATATATATAGATGCGTAAACCAAGAAATCATTCATCATTCTAACTCAACAATTAAGGCTGAAAAAAGACATATCAGAATCAGGCAATGAGAAGCGACTACTAAAAGGGGTGCCCATTTCCACCCAACTGTAGGCTCAGTCACTCCAAACAAATTTACCACTAGCCAGCCCTGAGCTATATCACCATGCTCTGCAACACAACCCTTTTTTTCTCTCTCAGCCACAATAGGGACAGAGGTTACTCTCCTCTTCCCGCAGGATCCTGAAAATGGTTTACATGATACCAAGCAAGGAGGACTATCCCTGTTTATCAGCTTGTATCATAACCTTATCTGCCATTTTCGGTGTCCAAAACGCTTAGTTTTTCCATTCTTCCTTGAATCCCCGAGATTCACTTCCCGT
>ML804806.1:46850-70958 GCA_009831015.1 Picea engelmannii
CCCACCACACCTTCCCTTCTCGCCTCTTCTAGCAGGGTCGTGTGTGGCCCGAATTCCCAGTCAACGGTCAAGTCTGGAAGCCTTACGGATGAGTGCTTACACACCCTATCCTTCATTGACTTTTGAGGAGGTCTTCCCACCCACCAGCCTAACTGTAATTCATTTCTGGGTGAGAGGATGGTTATGGTCCTGAGCAATTAAATCCAATAAGCATTGGTTTGGTGAAGGTTAACGCAACCATTCTTGGTCCCCTTCACTCTCTCTCTGTATAGAATTCATGGTCTTTCTAAGTACACCCCTTCTTCCATTAGTCATGAAACATTTGTCCATTTTCTTAGTAAATAATTAGGTTCACATTCGTTTACCTTTCAAACAAAGGTCCATCAAATCAATATTCACACATATAAAGTTTTCCATAGTCTTTTGGCCATTTATAGTTATATTTACAAACTCAGGGAAATAGGGTGTCATAATTCCCTCCCCCTTAAAGGAACATCGACCTCTATGTTCTATCTATTAACATGTCCTGTATGTACAGAAGTGAACAAAAATGGGTATGCCTGTCTCATGGAATCCTCCATTTCCCATGTGGCCTCATCTGGGCCAAAGTGTTTCCATTGCACCTTTACAGGTGCAATGGTTCAGTTCCTGAGTAGGGTTTCCTTCTTGTCTAGTATGCATTGAGGTTATGGCAGGAATTCTCCCTCCGGTTCCACCTAGATCACAAACTAGTCAATTATATGATTAGAATCATGTACATATTTCTTCAGCAATAAAACATGGAAAACATTATGTGCTTTTACTATGGGAGGAAGTGATAGCCTATAGGCTACAGGTCCCACTCTATCTAGAACTTCAAAAGGTCCACAATACCGGGGTGCCAACTTGGCACAAGCTCTCATCCTCAGGGAACTCTTCCTGGGCCTAACTCTGAGATAAGCGTGGTCTCCCGTCTTGAATTCTTTGGGGGTTATCCTTCTATTGGCATAATGTTTTTGTCTATTCTGAGCGATTTTCAGATTTTGCTTTATATGAATCACTTATTGTTCCATTTCTTTCAACATGTCGAGTCCAATCATAATTATGTTCATGGGATTATTCCAACTGACTAGAGTGTTTCACGACCTACCATAGATGACTTCAAAAGGGATCATCTTTAGTGATTCTTGGTAGCCGTTGTTGTAGGTAAATTCCACGAGTGGTAGGTAATCCTCCCACCTTTTAGATTGATGCATTACATGCATCCTCAGCATGTCTTCTAATATTTGGTTCACTCTTTTTGTCTATCCATCGGTTTGAGGATGATAGGTTGTGCTAAATAATAATTTCGTCTCTAGGCTAGCCATCAAGGGTTTCCAAAAGTTTGAAGTAAATTTTGTGTCTTTGTCAGCCACGATCTCCTTAGGCATGCCATGTAGTCTAAATATCTCCTTCATGAATATGTTGGAAATATCTATTGCCTTGCAAGTCGATTTGATTGGAATAAAATGAGCGTAATTGCTCAATTTATCCACCACTACCAATATGGCGTCATTCTACCTAGCCGATGTTGGTAATCCAGTGATGAAATCCATGGAGATGGTCTCCCATTTCCATTCTGGGATTGGTAGAGGTTGTAATAATTCTGCTGGGTGCCGGTGTTCTGCTTTAACTTGTTGGCATTGTAAACATTTAGCTAAATACTCAGCTATGTCTTTCTTCAATCCAGGCCAATAGAATTGTTTCCTGGTGGCTGTGACCATCTTCTAATATCCCAGATGGGTGGTGTATGGTCTCTTGTGCAATTTGTCCATTATGAACCCCTTCAAGTTGTCACAACTTGGAATATATAGCCTATTTTGGTAAGTTAGAAGACCTCCATCTAGCATCTGGTAGCCTTCATACTTTAGCCCTGCAGGTTCTTTCTCCAGGTACGAGGTCACGGTCTGCAAGAATGTGTTTGTTTATTGTGCATTCCTGAATCTTTCCCTGTCATTTGTCTCGCAGGTGCTCATTGCTGCCAGGTGAATTGTTTTCATACTTCTACTAAGGGCATTGACCACCTTATTTTCCTTTCCTTTTATATGTTTGATTTCGAAATCAAACTCGCTAAGGAGGGTCATCCACCTAGATTGTCTAGCATTGAGTTTTGGTTGGTCAAATAGGTTCCGCAATTCACAGTGGTCTGTCATAAGTAGAAATTTCCTACCCAGGAGGTAATGTCTCCACATTTTCAAAGCGTGCACTATGCCATCCAACTCTAGATCATGGGTCACATAGTTGACTTCATGTTCATTCAATTTTCAAGATTCATAACAAGCTACTCTTCCTTCTTGCATAAGGAATCCTCCAAGTCCTTCCTTGCAGGCATCTATGCACAGGAGGAACTCAATATCAGTATCGGTGATCTTCAACAGGGGCCCATGGGTCAGAAGGTGTTTTAGCGACTAAAACTTTTCTTCACATTCCGGTGTCCAAATGAATTTAACCCCCTTCCTCTGGAGGGAAATGATTGGACAACCAATCTTGGAAAACCCTTTTATAAACCTCCAATAGTATCCTGCTAAACCCATAAAGGATCTGATATCCAAAACATCATTTGGGGTAGGCCATTCCATGATGGATCTGATCTTGTCAGGGTCTACTACTACCCCTTCTTTAGATATGACATTGCCCAAGTAATGTATTTATTTATGGAAAAAGTCACACTTGCTAAATTTGGCGTAGATTTGATGCTCTCTTATCACTTGAAGTAAAAGTCTAAGATGTTCCTAACGTTCCTCTCTATTCTTGGAGTAGATTAAGATATCATCAATAAAAACCAATACAAACTTGTCTACGAATTTGTTGAGTACATTGTTCATCAAGCACATAAATGTGGAAGGGGCATTGGTTAATCCAAATGGTACTACCAAACATTTGTAGTGACCATATATTGTCTTGAAGGTGGTTTTGTGGATGTCTTCATCCTTGATTCGGACTTGATGGTATCCAAATCTCAAGTCAATCTTTGAGAAAATGGTAGCACCCCCCAATTGATCGAACGAGTCATTGATTCTGGGTAAGGGATATTTGTTCTTTATTGTTACCTTATTGAGTTGTCTATAATCTATGCACAGTTAGAATGTACCATATTTCTTCTTCACAAATAGGACTGGTGCTCACCATGGACACACGCTAGGCCGGATGTAGCCTTTGTTGAGTACATTTTTATGCTTCCTTCCACTCCATAAACTATACTTTTGCCGCCAAAACCATCCATTTTGTCTTCATATTATTCCATATTTTCCATAAAATAGATTATGCAAGGTACATTTATCATTCCTTAGCTTAAGAATTGAATTTTCGAATTTCTGGCATTAAAATTAAAAATTTATCAGAAATTATAGGATTTGACTAAATCCCGTAATTGCTCCTAGGTTCATGTACTTGCAGGACAACTAGGAAAAATATGAGACATGGGTCATGATCCTTGATGTACAAGGATGTATGAATACCTATCATCTTTGAGATCTGAGCTTTCCAAGTGTCCGGTCAACGCTGGTCAAACAAGGCCACTTCAACAGAAAATACCTTGTTTTAGCATAAAATCATGGACAGTTTTAGATTTTCTTGGGATTTGTTCATATTTTATGGATTTGAAGGGGGTATTTGACCTTCCTAGCATATTTTATGGATCTAATCATTATCTTTAGGGGTTTCTTAGCATTATCAGTTTCAAAACTCTTGTATAAATACTCTAATACATGGACTAGTATGGCAACCCTGATGTTAATGAAGAAAACTTTGAATTTGCAGTCTTGAGATCAGATTTTTATTTTTTTCTTGATGATGTCTATGAGATGATTATGTGAATGCTGCTGGAAATACTTTCTTAGCTGAAGAAACTCAAGTGTACAAGTGAAGCATTGGAGGGCCCCCTTTGCCAAGCTAGTACACTCTTCTTTTATGTTCTTTTCAAGTAATCTTTGATATATGTTTTAGATCAGATCTTGTTGTAGATGAGTTTTATTTATATATTTGTTGTAGCTAGATGAATTCAATAGTTAAGTAATATGCTTAATGTTTCAAAGCATTACTCATGTTGTGAATGATTTCTTGAATAAGAATTCAATGTGTAGTTTTCTTTTCAAGCATTAAGACGATCATGAATGCTTTTTGAGTTATTTATGCTTTTAGTACTTTTTGAGTTAACAAGAATTGGTGATGATTGCTAATGAATGAAAGGAAACAATGATTGCATCTCTTGAATAAGAGTTTTGTCTTTCTAACATTGATAAGCCTCTGAGCTAGTTTTGAATATCTTTTTGAATGCTTACTATTAATCAAATACTCTTTAGGAAACATTTGTTGACTAATGTCATGAGATCTATGAATAGGAATTTTGAATAGAATCTTATCATATCTTCCATATTCAACTCTTAGAATAGGTTTTGGTTTATATCATTAAAAGCAACTAAGTCTATCTCCAAATCCATATATTTTGGATGTGCCTCTAACTCTTACAAACACAGGATTAACAATCAATTGCACTCTAATTTACATCAATAGGTTGGAGCCTAAAATTTTGGCTCCGTTTTTGGGGAGGCGCATTTAGAGATAAGATTAGAAAACTCATAGGTAGATTTTTCTTTTAAAAATAAAAACAAGACACAGAACATAATTAATTTTAGTTATGTTTCTTTATGTCTAAACGTATGGATGATAAAGGCATATGTTTGAAACAAACCCCCCCCAAAAATAATCAACCATCTGTAGGAGCAAGAACCTCTACAACTGAGAAATACAAATCTATTACACCTACTGCTGGAAAAATCACTTTGGAAGAATTAGAAGAAAAAAAACGTTCAGGACAAAGGTTAACTCTCATAGAAAGACAAATTCTATTGGCTCATGAGGTAAAGAAGAAACAAACACAATCAGAAATATCTTCTCTAGGAAAGCAAAAAGAAGAAAAACAACCTATTTTTGAACAAATAAGACAACCTCTTTTTCCAACAGAAATATCTAATTATACTACATAAAACTTCTTTGCAATGTCAGAAACTGATAGACAAGAAAGGGAGAGAATGGAAAGGGAATTAGAAAGGAAAAGAAATGAAGAAAGAGAAAGGAAAGAACGAGAGGACAGAGAATCACATCGAGAAGAAACACGAGGAGGAGGAAATTATGAAGAGGGGGAAGAAGAACATACTACATTTTCATTTCCAATTGTCGATACACCAACCCTCTTAGGAGATGATGTAAAAATAAAGAATATTCCTCTTTCTGTTCTTCCAAATTTCTTTGGTATGTCTACTGAAGACCCTGATGCTTTCATGTTTGAATTTGATATTGTTTGTCGAACATATGGATATACCAATGATGCTCAAAAACTTCGCTTATTTCCTGCAACTTTGAAATGATATGCATTGAAATGGTTCATGGGGTTGGGAGAAGCAACCATAGTATACTAGGATGACATGAAAAAGAAATTTCTTGCTAAATATCATCCCTATTACAATTCCAAAGACCCTAAAGAAGATATATTTAAAATGTATCAAAGTGAAGATGAAAGCTTAGAGGAATATCTAGAAAAATTTCTCTATAATTTACACAAATCTAAGAAATATAATCTTCCTTTGGATGTCATTCGTACTATATTTTTGAAGGGGATTTCAGATGAAAATTTGGATGCTCTTAATTTAATGGGGACAGGGGATATTTCTCACCTACCTTTCCCAAAAATTGTTGAATTATGTAAGAAGTATTCAAGGGGAAAAGCTAAAAGAGGACAAGGATAAAGAGATACTGTGACAAAGGCAACCAAATCAATTTCAAATGGTGTTACTAAATCAGAATTAGGGAATCTATTTGAGAACTGATATCATGAACACACTTGGTTCACAAATTGACACATTGAAAGATAAAAAGAAACAAGAGGAACAAGATCAAGTATTATCCATCTTTTGTGCTAAGTGTAGGAAGAAACATGCATTGAAAGATTGTCCTTTAGACAGATTTCAGATTTGTGGACTGTGTACAGACAACCATGCAACTGATGATTGTCCAAAGTTGAAATAATTGCAGGCTACTCACATGGAAGAAGGACAAGGAATGGAATCTCTTTACTACTTAGCACCAAGAAAACCTTGGCAGCCATGTTTCACAGGTATGTCTCAAAATTCTGCTCCTCAATTCTCTCAACAATTTCCTCCGAATTTTCAAAATCCTATTCAAAATTCATGGAATGCACCATGCCTTAGCAAGCTTGGCCTCCTCAGCAGAACCAAAACCAACCTCCTCAAGGTTGGCAAGGATATACTCTTGGAAATTAGCCATACCAATAGCCCTACCAACAACCATACCAACAACCCTACCAATAGCCCTACCAATAGCCATACCAACATTTTCCTTATCAACAATTCCAACAGAATCAACCACAAAATTCATATTCTCAGCAATCACTACCTGCACCACAACTAACCTTGCCACAACAACTCCAACTACCATCTAACCAACCTCAACCTAGACCAACTCAATTACCATCCCAACCAATCTCAAATCCTAATAACAAAGTGGAAAAACCCATGTATAACATTGATGAAGGAACATCATTTTCTACATATTCAATCCTTCCTCTTCAAAACATTCACTTAAGGTCTCGGAAAGTTTTACAAAAGGATTCTCCTGTTATTATAGAAGAACAAATTGAAAAAGAGGAGATTCCTAGCACAAAGAAGTTACCAATAGACAATCAAATCCAGAAGAGTAAAACATTAAATACCAAAACACCACCTTTTCCAGAAAGGTTGGTTAAGGAAATATTACCAATCTCTCTTCCTGAGTTTGATGTCTTAGATGAATTAAAGAATGTCTATGTGAAAATTCCTTTATTGAAAGCTATCAAAGATATCCCAATATATACAAAATCAATTAAGGAATTATGTTCAAAGAAAACTAACAAAATAAAGAAGGATCCACCAACAATTCATGTAATTGGAAATTTAGCAGGCCTAATGTTAAATACTATTTCAATTGAAAAATATGTTGACCTAGGAATTCCAATGGTAACAATAACAATCAACAAATTTTCAATCTCTAAAACATTAATTGACTTAGGAGAAGCTATCAATGTGATGACATTAGAGACAATGAGATATTTGAATCTACAAAATCTTCGACAAACCACTATGGTCCTAGAATTAGTTGATAGATCTAAAGTAGTTCCCGAAGGTATACTTCAAGATATCACATTTTTTTGGATTCTTGGGAGTATCCAGTAGATTTCCTAGTTTTTCAACCAAAATCTAATCTAGGAGGCCATCCATTGATTCTTGGAAGACCTTGGTTGGCCACAATTGATGCTTTCATCGGTTTTAGAACAAGGAATATGATTATCTCACATGGAACTGAAATAAAACAGATCAAACTTTATCCTCCTGCTCAAAAACCTTCTGTAATAGATCAATTACCATGGCTTGATGAAACAAAGCAACAACAGGAAGAAGTAATTCAACCTATCTTAAGTATTAATCAAGCTTTTGATTTTAGAGAGGAAAATAATGATGATCTGTTAGATTATTTCATTTATGAACCAGATATCTCAGAAGAATTAAGAGACATACAATACATTGCTGCAGATCAGATTTTAGGACAAAATTATCAAGAAAATTGCACAATCCATTCTTTAGAATCAACATTTAATAACATTTTCCCAGTTATCTCCATGGCAAATACTCAAAGCAAGATAATTGAAATTAGTCCTGGGAAATATTTGAATATTGGCACAAAATTTGAACCATCTCAGGAAGAACAATTGATTGCATTATTGAAGAAATATCATAAAGCATTTGCTTGGGAATATACTGATATGTAGGGGATTCATCCTGAAACATGCACTCATCATATCTACACAGATGACAACATGAGACCTCTCAGACAAGCACAACGAAGAATGAATCCAATGTTGAAAGAGGTAGTCAAAGAAGAATTACAAAAAATATTAAAGGTAGGATTCATCTACCCTATCTCTGATAGTCAATGGGTTTATCCATTAGTTGTTGTACCTAAAAAAATGGAAAATGGAGAATCTGTGTAGACTATAGAGAGTTAAACAAAGCAAGACTTAGAGATCATTTTCCATTACCATTCATAGATAAAGTCTTAGATGCACTAGCTGGGAAAACACATTTTTCCTTCCTAGATGGATTTAGTGGCTATAATCAAATCAATATAGCATTAGAAGATCAGGACAAAACTACTTTTACATGCCCTTGGGGTACATATTCTTATAAGGTATTAGCTTTTGGTTTATGTAACACTCCAGCTACTTTTCAAAGAGAAGACCTGGCCATTTTTGCTAATTTAATACATGAATGTGTAGAGGTATACATGGATGATTTCTCTGTGCATGGTAATTCTTTTGATAATTCCTTGAAAAAATTGGAAAAAATCCTAATAAGATGCATAGAAACAAATTTGTCTCTTAGCAATGAAAAATGTTTCATGATGTTAACTGAAGGAATAGCGTTGGGCCATCATATTTCATCATCAAGAATTACAATGGATCCTGCAAAAATACAAATCATTGTGAACCTACCAGAACCAATCATCCAAAAGGATGTGAGAAGTTTCCTTGGATATGCAGGCTATTACCAAAGATTCATTGAAAATTTTAGTAAAATAGATTTTCCATTATTCAAATTACTTGCAAAAGATGTACATTTTCATTGGGATACTACCTTGTCAAACTGCCTTTCAGAACCTCAAGGACAAGCTATCAACAACACCTATCTTAAGAGGGCATAATTGGGCTTTTCCATTTCACATCTCTGCAGATGCATCAGATATTGCAATAGGGGCATCATTGGGTCAAAAGGAAAATATTATGACTTATGTTATTTATTTCATTAGCAAAAATTTAACCCCTACGAAGTTGAATTACATAGTCACGGAGAAAGAAATGTTGGCAGTAGTACATGTTGTGAATAAATTTTGTCACTACATCATTGGTTATGAAGTCTTTATCCATACAGATCATTCTACAATAATATATCTCATGAAAAAACCTATTACTAATGGCAGGATAACAAGATGGTTGTTATTGATGTAGGAATTCAACATCACAGTCTTGAATAGACCTAAAAATGAAAATCAAGTGGCTAATTTCCTATCTCGATTAAACACCTCTGGTGAGATTGTTCCTGTCTCAAATAATTTTCCTGATGAGCACCTATTTTCCATTTCAGTTATAACTCCATGCTACGATGATATAGCTAACAATTTATCATCAGGGATGTTACCTCCTTCTTTTACATCCAAAGAAAAGAAAAGGATAATTAAACAAAGTGCTATATACACATGGATTGATGGAGACCTATTTTATACAGGATATGATCTCATAATTAGAAGATGTGTATGACAGGATGAGATTTTAGAAATATTAAAAGCTTGCCATGATGAACCTTGTGGTGGTCATTTTGTAGATAAGAGGACAACATACAAAATACTCAATTTGGGGTATTATTGGCCATCCATCTTTAAAGATTCCAAGAAATATGTTAGAAGCTATGATAGCTGCCAAAGGATGGGAAAGCCACTTCCAACTGATGAGATGCCCCTCAAGACACAAGTTCACATTGAGCCATTTGAAAAATGGGCTCTTAATTTCATTGGTCCAATAAGTCCACCATCAAAAGGGAGGCAGTACATCTTAATATGTACTGATTATGTTACAAAGTGGGTGGAAGCCAAAGCATTAGTGAGAGCTACAGAACAATCAGTGGTCAACTTTCTCTTTGAAGAAATATTTGTCAGATTTGGAATACCCCGAGAGATTGTAGCAAACCAAGGAGCATAGTTTACTTCTAAAATAGTGCAAGACATAGCAAACAAATATCATATCAAGCACCGGAAATCTACACCCTATCATCCACAAGCAAATGGACATGTGGAATCTACTAACAAAATTTTGGAAGCAATCATGACCAAGACATGCCAAATACATAGGAAAGATTGGTCAGATAAGCTTCATGAAGCATTATGGGCATACATAATCACCTAACAAAACAGTATTGGGTTCACTCCTTATCAGCTAGTCTATGGTAAGCAAGTTTTATTACCTATAGAATTTCAACTTCATACTTTTAAACTAGCAGCTGATTTAGGAATAGATCTTTTCGAGGCACAAAAAGAGAGGATCATGCAATTGAATTAGTTGGATGAGATGAGACAGACATTAATTGAACACAACATTCTGATATAGCAACAAAGGGCACATTGGCATGACAAGTTCATCAAGAAGAAATAGTTCAAAGTGGGAGACTGGGCTTTGTTATTTGATTCAAAATTCAAAAATTACAAAGCTAAATTTACAACTCATTGGCTTGGTCCATATGAGATTGCAGAGGTATATGACAATGGCTCAGTCAAACTACAAACAATAGATGATGAGGCAAGCTCATTCATAGTCAATGGACATAGGCTAAAGCACTACAATAATCCTGTCAACAAGGAAGACTTTCTGCAGCAGATATCTCAACAACATGAGATGGAAGTGTTGGACAAACACAATCATGTGTCCCCTTCACATTCCTCATAAAAAAACCAAAAACCAAAATATTATACAATATATATATATATATATATATATATATATATATATATATATATATATATATATATATATATAAGGGAGTTTAGTTGTGAAAACCTAGGAAACTGGCACAATATAAACTTGAATTTCCATTGGAAAACCAAATCAAATTGGCCAATCAAAATTCTCCCCCCCCCAAAAAAAACATTGTTTTATTACCTTCTAGTTTAATTTATAGCTTGCATTTGTACATAGCAATTTTTGAAAAGTTTTTGTGACAAAGACTTGAGGACAAGTCAATAAATAAGGCTAAGGGGGATAAGGTATACATTTCTGAAGATTCTTTGAAGACCTTTCAAGCCTTCTACAGATGGAAGAATTCATTTCAAAGAGAAATGCATCCAGTAGAGGGATCTGAGAAAACACAAATATATATCAACTTCATCCAGTAGAGGGACTTGAGAAAACACAAAGAATATCAACTTCATCCAGCAGAGGGACCTGAGAAAACACAAAGAATGTCAACTTCATCTATCAGAGGGACCTAAGGAAGATACTAAGAAAAAGAAATAGAAGAAGAACTTTATCAAATTTGAGGACTTGCAGCAACATTCCAAGCCAACTTCAATCAGGCAAACACAATGAGCAAACAAGTTAGTATACATTTTTCTTTTTAATGCTTTAAAAATTTGGAAAATTCTTCATAAGCTAAAGCAATGATAAAAATCCTATCTTTTCCCTTCCCCTACATCATCTTTTCATCACTTCATTTCATATACCCTCACATCATAATTTTTGTTACTCAAGGCAATCAATTTGGTCTCCAAGGGAGCTATAAGAAGAACTTAAGGTTTCACTATCAAACAACAAGAGCATGAAAGTTATTCTTGGAAATATTTTATGGTTTGCAAAATCCTTACATACACTTTCAAAACATGATTATCAACTTGATTAGACAAATATATTGTTTTGGAAATGTTAAATGGTATGTTTTATGAAGACATACGTTGCATACATATATGGAAACAAAAGTTGTTGTTTTCACACATATTGAATTGTTGTTTGTACATATTGAAGAAGGGGTCATAAGGAGAATTCCTTAAGCATGATAAAGTGGATGGTTACTCAAAGGAAATGAATCAAGGAGTCATAAGTTGGATAAACACATTTTCAAAATCGTTTCCTATGATGATTACAAGGAAGAGGGGAAGTACAAAGGTATAAATGAAGAAAAAGGGCATCCCTAGCAATGATCGACCTATACAAAGGTGGTACACTTGTACATTATAGTACCCATGTTTTTTTTCTACCTCCATAAGAAATAATTCTACCCCTGCACTATCATTTTCATTCTCCTCTAGCACCCCCTTCGCATCTTTCATCCCCATCTTTGCTCCAAATGCATGCATTGAAACCAACTTAGCTCCGCTTCAAACACTCCAACACCATACGAAATCCATAATCCCCCTATTTTAGTTCCTTCCTTTGCTTACCCAGCTCGAAAATTCTGTTAGACAATTAAAAATCGAATGGTATGTTGACAATTCTACTGTCAACATACATCATTATCACCTTGTAGAAGAAAACGTGGCAGTTGAAAGGGAATGCGTGGAGAGTAAAGGTAAAGAGAACGTGTTCAAGAAGGAGTTGTCCAGGGAAAGGTAAGTGAACCCAATGACAATTTTTTCGACTGAGAGAAGAACATTTTAAAAACTGAAACCATTCACTGGTAACAGAGGTCGATTTTGAAAGATGGGTTTCGACACAAGAAGGCATAGAAGTTCTGAACAAATTACCAGGCATGCCCTTTCATCAAATTTTTAAAATAGAGAACTGTTTGAGGATATACATAAAAAGAAAATTTTGATGAAATTTTCTTTGTATTAACATAAATCTTAGACAAAGGAAGAAATTATAGAATTGAACAGACTCTGTAAAACTTGGAAGCTTGAGAAACTTTTGAACAAGAATAGACCTTCTCTTGAACAGTGAATTTTTCTTCATTCTCTTAAAAATCTTAAGGATGATATCTAGGTTTGAACCAAAAAGATTTAACCCCTCAGAAATTCACAGAGACTGTATGAAAATTCTTGAACAAAACCAATGGATATCTTTCTTTGAGAAGTTTGATGGATATTATGAGGAAGTTTCTTTAGAATTTGCTCATTCATTTGATGGGGAAAGGGCCACTGTTGGAAACCTCACTATTAGAATCTCTGAAGATATAATTGCACAGGTCATTGGATTACCTCAAACAGGAGAAAGATATTTCAAAACTAAGAACTTTAAAGATAAATCATGGGCATCTTTTGTTTTCAAATCTAGGGTGGCATCAGTCAATTGGAAAAAGAGAATTCCTAGGAGTTAGTTGATTCATCCTTGGGATGAATTAGCCTATCTCATCCAGAAGTTTATAAGTTGTGAAGGAAGATTTAGTATTATCTACCTATATCACATCAAGTTGCTACAACATTTAAAAGTTGACTGTGAAATTAACATGCCCTACTTTCTACTGCAAAGCCTCTCTAAGATGGCTAAGGTTATTCAAAAACAAGGGAGGAATATAGAAATGAGTATATACCATTGTGGCTTCATTAAAATGATCATTATACATGAGCTACATAAATAGAACTTGACTTGGCAACAGTTTATTAGTGGGAATGGTTTTGAAACAGTTGAAGAGGAAGTAAAATAGGAAAAAATCTTGGTTGTGACTGATGATGAGGAAGAAATACAAAACCCTAAGGCAATAAGCTCAAAACAACCTATGGGGAGGAGAAGAACAAGAAGCATGGTGAAAATGGAGAAAGAATTCGAAGAAAAAGATAAGATTTCACCACATATGAAAGGAAATGAAGAAAACACCAATAAGTTCAAAAAGGACAAATAAAAGAAAGTGATGATGAAGCACAAAAAGCACAGTATGCACATATTCAGACTTTGGAGAAACAAAAAGAGGCACAATCATTTGAAAATGATGATTTTGAAGGACAAGAAACTTCCACATATGAGAAAATGAGAGAAGATGTGAAACAATTAATTGAAGATATGAAAGATGAAACTCAACCTCCACAGACAGTAGAACAAATAGAATAAATGGATGGTGGGTCCACATCAGAACTTGATAAGAAAAGCAAGAAAATAAAGAAAATGAAGAAAAAGATCAAGGAAATTGAAGTCCTGGAAATGTACATAAAAACAGAGAACGAAATGTTAAGGACTCAAAGCCATAGAACACAGGAAGAGAATGAAAACTTGAAGAAAAAGAATAAGAAGCTTCAAAAGAAAAACAAACTAATCTCCAAACAAGCCTACAAATGGTTTCAACAGAAGAAGGCATACAAAGAAAAATATCAAAGAATGAAAGCTCTTCATACAACTCAGGTTAATATGGAGACATTGTTGAAGGCAACATAGGTGGTAGAAGATTACTAACAGAGGTTCAAGAACATTTTGTTTTTGTGCATGAGGGCATGCAAAGTCTTCCTCTTGGGGGAGATGTTGAGTACATTTTTATGCTTCCTTCAACTCCATAAACTATAATTTTGCCTCCAAAACCATCCATTTTGTCTTCATACTATTCCATATTTTTCATAAAATAGCTTATGCAAGGTACATTTATCATTCCTTAGCTTCAGAATTGAATTTTTGAATTTTTGGCATTAAAATTAAAAATTTATTAGAAATTAGAGGCTTTGACTAAATCCCGTAGTTGCTCCTAGGTTCATGTACTTGCAGGACAGCTGGGCGAAATATGAGACATGGGTCATGATCCTTGATGTACAAGGATGGATGAATACCTATCAGCTTCGAGATCTGAGCTTTCCAAGTGTCCGGTCAATGCTGGTCAAACAGGGCCACTTCAGCAGAAAATACCTTGTTTTAGCATAAAATCATGGACAGTTTTAGATTTTCTTGGGATTTGTTCATATTTTATGGATCTGAAAGGGGGTATTCGACCTTCTTAGCATAATTTATGGATCTAATCATTATCTTTAGGGGTTTCTTAGCATTATCAGTTTCAAAACTCTTGTATAAAGACTCCAAGACATGGACTAGTATGACAACCCTAATGTTAATGAAGAAAACTTTGAATTTGCAGTCTTGAGATCAGTTTTTTGTTTTTTTCTTGATGATGTCTATGAGATGATTATGTGAATGCTGCTGGAAATACTTTCTTAGCTGAAGAAACTCAAGTGTACAAGTGAAGCATTGGAGGGCCCCCTTTGCCAAGCTAGTACACTCTTCTTTTATGTTCTTTTCAAGTAATCTTTGATATATGTTTTAGATCAGATCTTGTTGTAGATGAGTTTTATTTATACATTTGTTGTAGCTAGATGAATTCAGTATTTAAGTAATATGCTTAATGTTTAAAAGCATTACTCATGTTGTGAATGATTTCTTGAATAAGAATTCAATGTGTAGTTTTCTTTTCAAGCATTAAGATGATCATGAATGTTTTTTGAGTTATTTATGATTTCAGTACTTTTTGAGTTAACAAGAATTGGTGATGATTGCTAATGAATGAAAGAAAACAATGAATGCATCTCTTGAATAAGAGTTTTGTCTTTCTAACAATGATAAGCCTCTAAGATAGTTTTGAATATCTTTTTGAATGCTTACTGTTAATCAAATACTCTTTAGGAAACATTTGCTGACTAATGTCATGAGATCTATGAATAAGACTTCTGAATAGAAGCTTAGCATGTCCTCCATATTCAACTCTTAGAATAGGTTTTGGTTTATATCATTAAAAGCAACTAAGTCTATCTTTAAATCCATATATTTTGGATGTGTCTCTAAGTCTTACAAACACTGGATTGACAATCAATTGCACTCTAATTTACATCAGTGGGTTGGAGCCTAACAGCCTTTCTCCATCATTTCCTTTAGCTGTAGTTTGAGTTCAACTAGCTCATATGTACTCATCCTATAGGGGGTCCTAGATATTGGTACTGCTCCAGGTGCAAGTTCTATTGAGAAGTCAATGTCCCTTCTTGGAGGTAGACCCAATACATCTTCTGGAAACACATATCTATACTCTCTTAGTATGGGTTGGTCTTCTAGGCTTGCTTTGTCATCCTCAACAGATTCCAACACTTGCATTTCATATAGAGGACATCCCTTTCTGCAATACTTTTTCATTTGAAGGGCTGATATTCATCTCATTGAGATAGGATTCTGAATCCCTTAGAGGGTTATCTTTCTATCTTCTTCATTTACACATTCTAAGGTTTTGTGGTAGCAATCCAACTTAGTTTTATATGCAACTATCCAATCCAAACCAATCAGTAGGTCATACGATCATAGGGGAAGTATGTTAAGGTTAGCTTGGGTGGGAAATCCATCCAGAGTGAATTGGCAAGCTGGTACGACCTTCGATATTTTTATTTTGGTGCCAGTGGCTAGCTGTACCAACCATGGCTTAGTATGTTTATGTGGCTATAATTTACACTTATCAACAGCTTGAGGGGCCATATAGCTCAAATTTGAACCATGGTCAATTAAAATAGATACTAGATGGTTGACGATCATAGCTTCCATCTCCACCACCGAAGCTTGGTTGTCGGTTTTTTTATTATCCATGGATGCATAAATTCGTGGCATACTCCTAGCCATGTCATTGATGGTGGTATCTTCTTGGACATTGTAAATTCTTCTATTGTTTTGTTGTCTGTGTGGACAGTCCCTCAGTAGATGTTATTCTCCACAACCCCAACATTTCAAGGG
This sequence comes from Picea engelmannii, assembly GCA_009831015.1. Taxonomy (NCBI): domain Eukaryota; kingdom Viridiplantae; phylum Streptophyta; class Pinopsida; order Pinales; family Pinaceae; genus Picea; species Picea engelmannii. The sequence continues at coordinate 63,136 of ML804806.1, forward strand.
TTCTTTCTTTGGGTTATCAATCTTTCTTGGGGTTGATCCAAAAGGTTTATTTCCACTCTGGGAGGGGAAATTCTGCTGGCATACACATCAGGTAGGAAATCTCATCCTTGAATCCTTCTTATAGTTTTTAAATCTTGGGGGTTTAAACCCCTTTTTTTGTAACCCCAAACTATTCTTCTACTTCCAGCCTTCGTGAGGTTTTGTCTGAAGCCCACGTTGTTCATAACAATATCTTTCCTTTTAGATAGTGTCTTCTAGGGTCTTTGGCTCATCAAACTCAATTCTTTTCTAATAGTCTTTAGGTAGCCCATTGATAAATTGCTACTCCTTTTCATTTTCTGTTTTTATGTAGGGTACATACCTCAGCAACTCAAGGAATCCGCTGTCATATTCCTCTATAGTGATTTTCCCCAGCTTGAGTTCATAGAACTCTTTAGTCTTTTCGTCGAAATATTTTTCCAACAGATACTTCTTCTTGAAGTATTTCTCAAACCGTTCCCAAGATAGGTCCTCTTCACGAATCCATTTCAAATTATTAAGGTCTTCCCACCAAATGGAAGCCTTTCCATTCAGGTTGAAACTGGCTACTCGGGACTTCAAGTTTTCAGAGAAGTCATGGACTCTGAAATACGTTTTTAGTCCAAGCAGCCAGGGCTTTGCCTCCTCTCCTTTCTTAATATCACCGTTGAAAGAGGGTGGTTTGGCCTTCCTGAGTTCTTCAAGATTATGACTTTTGGAATGCTTTTGTTTCTTCTGTTTTCTTTGAGAATGTGAACTGATTCTACTACTAGAATATCCCTCTGATTCGCCAGTTTCCTTTCCAGAAGATTCATCCGATGCTTGTCCCCTGTCTCCAGGTTGTACCTTTCTCGAGGTACTCCTCCCAGTGCGACCACTTAAAGGGACACATTTATGTATCTCAGGTGGAATTCGACTCCTCTTTGTTTGTCGTCGGTTCACGTGACTAGTGTCAAGTCCATGCTATAGTTTTCTTTTTATGTGGGATAAACTCTGCAGCAAGACTACATTAATTTATGTTTGCTTCTCTTTCTCTTTTATCAATCTTTCATCATCAGCCTTGCAGCTCTGTAATTCGGCCATGAGACTCCTCACAATCTCAGCCAGATCCAGAGTGGTCTCTACCGTCCTCCTCTCTTCAAACTCTTTGTCTCTATTGTGGGATCCATCCCCCACTTCATGGTGTGTAGACATAACACTTTTTGTTAGATAACACTATATTATTTCATAACCAACACATAACTCACATTTATTAAATACATACACACACAACAATAAGTTGTCATTCTTTTCTATAATAATGAGGAGTTCCTCCCACCCACCAGCTTAACTATAATTCATTTATGGGTCAGAGGATGGTTCTGGTCTTGAGCAATTAAATCTAGTAAGCACTGGTTTGGTGAAGGTTAACGCAACCATTCATGGTCCCCTTCACCCTCTCTTCATACAACATTCATGGTCTTTCTAAGTACACACCCCCCTTCCATTAGACATGCAAAACTTGTCCATTTTCTTAGTAAATAATTAGGTTCACATTCGTTTACCTTTCAAACAAAGGTCTATCGAATCAATATTCACACATATAAAGTTTTCCATAGTCTTTTGGCCATTTATAGTTATATTTACAAACTGGGGGAAACAGGGTGTCACAATACTAAAATATAACCCCCTCCATATAATGAACTATTTAATCCAAGCTTTCAAACTCTACGCAAATACTAAACCTTGTCCAACTGGATTAGGATTTCGTACATACTACAAAGCATTAAAAAGATTCAAAAACTCGTATGGAGGTGGATGTCAAGTCATACTAGAGCCTAGGCCATTATAGCATGTAGGCATTCAAGTCATGGAAGGACCATTAAGGGTGATAAATCCTGTCCAGTACTCTATGTCCTGAGACTACAAGAACTCACCCAATGCGGGCTCTCCACTTAGTCCGAGTCACGTGGCAGTGTGTGGGGTGGCATACTAGTTTCTCTTACCTACTAACGAGGGGCTAAAGGTATCATTTGACTTCTCGTAGTCACCTCACTGATCTCATTCACATTTTTTCCTCTTCAATGTGTTATTCCCATGACCGACGATTCTTGGTAGTGCTCAGCCTTGGTGAAGAAAAAATAGTGGAAACAACATGCTGGTAATGATTCTCCACAACACGATTAAGTAACCACATGCTCTATAAAAATTTGTAAAGGGTTTATGGTGCCATACATTCTTTGTGCAATGCAATCTCTGATGTAATGCGTTCTCGGTTGTAAATGCATTATCCAGGGTTCTATGTCGCATTCCTTGTTTTTTTATTTGTTTTGAAGGTTGGACCCACATAAGGTTTCACCTCTGTATACATTGTGTTCCATATTCCACTGTGATAAAGCTTCAGTTGTTTGTTGTGTTTAATATTTTAATTTTTTATCAATCAGGTTTGATGTCAGAGATAGGGTTACTTTTTTTTCTTCTCTATTGACTATATGTCCTCAAGCCCATATCCTTCTGGAATTTCTCCCCAGTCAATCCGGAGTTCGAATTTCACTATAAATCGTTGCAATAAAATAAACCCCTTTGCATTTCTTGTTAATCATTTTGGTTTTAGGTTTGAATAGAGGTTGTTACACCCCGCAACCATTTGTTCAGAAAGTTTCGTGCAATTTAATCATCGGCCTTGAGACATTGTAAAAAACAAAACTCGAGTGAAGTTCAATACTGAATGCAATTATGGTGTTAATTCTTTCCATTCCATGACTTGGTTGTAGTCCACAAAGCTTCTTGTATTTATTAAATTCATTACAGTTTGGAAAATTTACTCTTTGTATGGTTAAATTGTGTCCGAACTCTCTGTCTATTTGTATAACAAGGTTGAAAAACCATTAATTTTAATTTAAAGGAAATCGCCATTTCTCTGTATGTATTCACTGGTTATTAGATTCCTTAAATCCAGAACCTCTTGAGTGAAATCACAACTCTTTATCTCTATTAAGGGTTAATAATTATTTATTGTTCCCTAAATTCATCCTTATTCACAATATCTTCGGTTGTATACATGATACAATGTTTTAGCGGGGATTTGGATAAAATAAAATTGCGTTAATATGCCTTAACAAACTCATTAACTTCTTACCGTAATTATGTACTTCGATAGTATCCTTACATCTCTTTAAATACTTTTCGATTTCAAAATTTCCTTACTGTGATCATTACTCAAATATATATATCCAGATCACATCTTGTGCGATTCTATAAATACTTCTCGATTTAACCATTTCCTTATTGTGATCATTACCCAAATATATATCCAGATCGCATCCTGTGTGCTTCTGTAAATACTTATTAATTTAATAATATCTTTACTGCAATCATTATCATTGTCAGAAATACATCTATGTGATACATGAACAATTGGTAACTTTGTTTTAATTGTTAACTTTGTCACAATAATTCATTTCGTTCTTTTGGTCCTCTATACAGGGTTTTGGTAAATATTGCTAAATAATTATTTTTATGATTACTCTGTAAAAGGACTATTTCGATGATAACTCATATCGTTTTTGCTTGCTATCGCTACCTCTTTGTTAACTATTATGTTTCAATTTTCTCCTCTGATTATAGTTTGTACTTATCTATTTATAACCTTTCTCTATATTTTATATTCTAAACATTTTAGAGGACATGTACAAGAATTATGCAACAACATAAATTTATTTAAATGTGTGTTCTTCTTTATTTAATTTCACAAGTTAAATTCTATGCGTGGATACAAATTAATGATGGGTCCCTTTTCTTTGCAAGGGAACCCATCAAATGGTTATGAACCCATTCCTCCTCCTCTTGAATCATGGATCGACTACTCCACAAAGGAAAACAGAGACAATACAATATTCATCGGGATCCACGATAAGTTGCATCTTTGACTTATTTTATTTATCTCATTATTTAATGACTTGAATACTAGTAAAGTTACTAACACCTTCGCATTACTTCTCTTGCAGGTTGGAAATAATAGTGCGCTTGATGAAAGAAGTGTCTTCCCCCCAAAAGGTATTTGGGTTCCATGTTTTTCCTTCGTCGATCCATGCATGCATTCACTTTGGTTACATACAATTTTACGTAGACTCTTTTAAAACTCTATTTAAAACTAGTTATGGAGTTCTTGGGTTTATGGATACCCCGTTTGTACTATTTGGTCAACAACCTATTGAATGTAACAAATACATTTGGTCAAACATTATGAGATCTACTGTATCAGATATCTTTCTATATTAATAGATAAAAAGAATGTATTTGAGACTTTTATTCTTTTCCACCTATACTCAACATAATAGTAGAAATTTCAATACAATACAATATATATATATATATATATATATATGTTAATCTTTAACACTTCAACAAATGTCACTACATATACTCTTACATAGTGGCAAGCCACGAATCTAACATGGCTATACAGTCCACTTAATAGATTCTGATTTATATATATATGTAATATAAATCATAGAATTAACCATATAACATCAACCATAAAAGTACATAGTTGAGATACATATTTGAATGTTGATTCTAGGAAACAAATGGAACAACCACGTTCCACCCAACCATAGAAACATAACAACCATGATCACTTGTCCTGATTACACCCTAGCCTGACCATCACTCCATAAGGGAAAATTGATTCACACTCCTTAGCCATTGTCACCTTCAACAGTTCAAAAAAATTGTTTTCCTCACACCAGATGTGTTCATAATAGAAAAACAATTCTCAACTCCCCAATATACTAAGAAACGTCATGCCTCCCACATATGTTGTATTTACCTTGTGCCTAGGACATTCCATTCCTTTCCCTCCTTGGGGAAATTCGCAGCTTTACAAATCCGTGATTTTTAGGGCTGCTAGTGACATAATTAAATTTCTAACACTTGTAAAAATAAACCTTGAGATAACTCAAACTTGTTCTCCACTCATGGAGTCATAGTCAACTATTTTTGACCTGGTTGTTCCATTTATCTTCCAGCATTTAATTTGTTAAAAATTTTGTCTCATACATGTGTCCATCAAAAGAGGACAGTTGGGAAACTCAAACCTTTTTATTTTCAGATGGGTTATAAGTATTTTTATTTCTGTAGTTATTATTGTGAAACCTTTTTGTAGTGTTCTTATGGAAAAACTTTGCTTCTTTTCTTTGTGGATCAAATATTTAGACTTTCTTTCCCTTCGAGTTTTTAGCATTTTCATTTCTGGTTTTATATTGTTCAAAACATAGTTTATCCTTACACATAGCTTCTTCTAAAGTATTAGGATTGACAAATTCAATCCTATCCTTATATGAGGCAGGTAAACAACTCAAGTAGCGTTGTATCTTTGTTTCTTCATCCTCAATATATGGTACATAGCACAATAAGTTTAGAAATTTTATGGAAAATTCTTTCATTGTTAAATTTCTCAGTTTTAGTTCATAAACTTCTTTATCCTTACCTTCATAATATTTTTCTGATAGATATTGTTTATTAAAATATCTTTTGAAAGTATTCCAAGTGATTTTATGTTCCTTAATTTTCTTTATTCTCTTGATACGTTGCCACCAAATTTATGCCTTCTTAGCCAGTTTATAGATGGCCATTCTTGATTTGAGTTCACTTGATATATTGTCTATTTGAAAGTATTTTTTCATCCCAAAAAGACAATCTTTTGCCTCTTCTCTAGTCTCAATCTCACCATTAAAGATTGGAGGTTTTATCTTTTAAATTCTCCCATAATTTCTTCATGATTCTTATGTTTCTTTTTAGTTGTTTGTCCCTTTTTAGCACTGTCCTCACTTGAAGTTTCAGTTTCATTAAAAATCGATTCTATCATTGATTCAATATGTTCAAATTTCTTAGACTTCTTCTTGTGTAGATTAGTTTTAGAATTACTGGAAAATTGACCTTTATTCTTGTTCGAGTTCTGATTACATAGTTTTTCCAACAATATTGCATTAAGTTCTTATTGTGTATTTATAATTAATCCATTATCTTCCTCAACATATTGCAATTCTTCCCTTAGACCCTGTACAGTCTGAATTAATTAATATTTTATATTATCCCCGCTTTCATTCAAATTAACCCATATATTTCCCTTACCAATATTTCCTTGTTCAGGAATTTCTGGTTCATTTTGATGTGACCCTTCTTCATGCAGAATAGGTAATTATGTCATCTTTCAGATAATCAAAATCTTCTCCCTAGTGGTAGGAATAAAATATAACAATAGTAAATTAGTCTCTGTGGTTGAGCTCATAAGGCCAACTGTGGTTGCTAAAGCTTTGGTGATGAGGGGATCAAAATTTGCTCAATTTTCAAAGTGCTCGGATTGAGACGAAAACAGTTCCATTGCGTCCGTCTCGTTTTCCTGATTCCGGTGGTATATTTATTTTCGCGAATGGAGTCCGTATGGAGGAGATATCGCGATTTGACCGCCAAGTCAAACAGGGAAAAAAATTGGGGTGCTGATTGTACCTGTCCGTACAGTCCGTACGGCCACGTGGAGGGTCGTACCATCATGCTGACGTGGCATAAGGATGATGTGGCACATATTGGTTGGATGGTTTTTGGACGAATCGTGTGTTGACACGTGTCCAGATTGTTGGCAAATGGGATGAGGACATGTGGCCCAATCTGGAGGCGCCACGTGTCACTCATTATTTGGCTATTGGATTTATGCAAAATATAGTGGAGGCCGTGGGGTTCGACCCCCGGACCTCCCAACACCCAAACATCCGCCCGACCAATAGACCATCTCATATTTCTTGTTTCATATGCCAACATATATGTATTTATGTTTGCGGGTTGTTTTAATTGTAAAGGGGGGTGGGCCGGGGCTTAGCCCCGACCCATAATTTATACTATGCATATATTGTAACCATTGTATTATGTACTGGTTGGCGCGCAATTGTATTGTAATACAATACATTGCATTACAATGTATTACACATATATTATATGTGTGTTAAACCATGCGCATGGGATTTAAACCTTTAATACAAGTTTAATACGCGCGGGTTTGTGGTAATGCATTGTAACTTGCGCGGGAAGTTATACAATTCGTTTGTACAGTTTTAAAAACGGTCAAATGACTTTTATGCCGAGGCTATGGTCGCGTGAGTAATATGACCCAGTGCCGAGGCGATTAGGGGCTGGAGGCGCCCTAACCGTTCTACGGTTTGGACCGGTGCGCGGTTGCGTACGGGTCTTGGTTTTTCCGCTTATATGAGCGTGTGTGCCAGGTTTGGAGAACAAGGGTGAAGATTGTAGAACCAGAGACAACAAAGAAGAAGGGGAGACTTCAAGGAGGCTATCTTCTTCATTTTTCGACCGTTTCAGGTGCTGAAAGAGCCCAGACAGGGGTTTTGGGACGCTGCGGAGCCATTGAAGCAGTCAGTTTGTCATTTTGAGCACTGTAAGACATGTTTTTGAGCACTTTGAGCAATTTAATAATAATGATCCATTGGAAGCTGGACCAGGAGATGTAGCCCGGAGTGGGGTGAACTCCTTTATCAAGTTGCTGTGTTTATGTTTGATGTTCAATGATTTATTATGCTGTCTATGTGTATCTTTACATAAGTAATCCTTTATTATGCGTTGCAAATTGATCCGGTTGCTTTAAAAACACATAACATTTTCACTTGCAATTTTTTATTCAAGTTTCAAGTCTTCTTCAATTTTAGATCAAGTTGGTATCAGAGCACTGGTTTTGAAGACTTGATTGTTTTGCAAGTTTTGTTTCTGATGCTCACAAGGTTGAAACTCACACGAGGAGAAGGTCAACTTGTGGA
>ML804806.1:104311-120209 GCA_009831015.1 Picea engelmannii
TTATATGTCTTGAAGAATTACATTCATTTGAAGCACCAACTTCCTTTGTTTTCCAGCTGCAACTGGAAGGAGGCTCCAACCCCCTAGTTTCTCAGGCTACAACCTGAGGGAAGCTCCAACTCCCCAATTCTATGGCTACAACCAAAATGAGGCTACAACCCCCAATGTTCTCTAGCTACAACTGGAAGGTGGCTACAACCACCTATCCTTGCCTCGTCCTGCCACCCTGAAGTAGAAGTAGAATGATGGAACCACTGTCATACTATCACTATGAGATATATTGCTGTAAACCTGTACCAATAAATCTAAACCATGCATCAACCATGCATCAACCTGTACCATAAACAAGTGCATCAACCATGCACTAACCTGTAATCAACCTGTACCATAAACAAGTGCATACAACCATGTACCAAGTATGTATAAATCATGTGTCAACTACTCATCAACTATGAATCATCAATCTGTACCAACATCATCAACTATACACCTCATGTATGTGCACCAAATCATCAACTACTTGTCTCTACCATGTACTCAACATGTACCACAACCAAAAGCCCTCATCAATTTCATCATCCAAATATCATTTGTAGCTCTATAATAGACCTGGTGTATATGATCAAATTCCTACAAACCTTCCTTAACTTTAAAAACAAGAGACTAGCATTTTCATCAAACTTTTCTTTAGTCTCACATGCCTAGTTTTGGATTACTCAACAACCCTAACTTGAAGTAATCATAAGTTTGAACCTGTAATGTATAAAGATCTGAAACTGATACACAATGTTATTCAATGTGTTTAATGCAATTCCTCCAAGTTTCACTACTTAGAACCTCTCAGAAAAGGAGTTATAGCAAAAATGGCATACCTTGCTGAATTATGGCTTATTCTAGAGAGCAACCTTGTAGAGTGTGCCCCACAAAAAAAATTTGATGAAATTATCTGAAACTATTACACAACATACTAAAAACTATACCCTAAGCAACACATTTGGTCTCACTAAATTTGGATCTGTTAGGAAGAAGTTATGACGTTTTTACTTCAAACACCTGATTTTGACTAGTTTCAGCACTGGCCACAAACCCTATTTTCCACGGAGTGTAACTCCCAAAATACAACGACCCACAAGATGAATTTTTAACCACAGATACTTGGATATGTTTTCTAACTTGCATTGTAATTTTAGGATCTGAATCATTTTAGAAAAAAACATTATAGCGAAAATGGTGAGATGACCTGTAAATAACATACCTTAGAAAGCACCATCAAAAGAATTTATCCTTCCTTGCATTTCAGCCTTCTTTTCTTCACTTTCCTCAGAATTTCGGCTTAGATATTCTTGTTTACCTCAGACACATATATATATTCAATATGATCAAGTGTGATTCGAATGAGAGATCCTTGCCTCTTATTTATACTCTCCAAGTAGCTTCCTTAAATACATCTTCTAGGTCACTTGACCCACTTTCCTTATTTTAGGGTTGGGTCCACTTCTAATTTATCCATTAAATTTATTATTGAAATAATTTAATTTTTATTCACTTTGAATTATAATACACTCATCACTTCACTTTATTATTTACCTTTTAAAATCTCTTAAGCCACTTTGATTACTTTGACCTTTTGGGGCTTCTAGATGACATATGAGGGTCCTCCAACTTCGTAATTCCATAACTCTCAAACCGTGAGGAGTTATTTGGCGTTATACATACTACCAGAAATGGCATGATATAATAGTATTATCTAAAAGTATATCATAACTCATACCGTTACCCATCAAACAAACTTGGCTCCATTACCCAAACCTGGGGTCTCCAACTTCTCATGGCCATAACTCTCTAACCGTGAGGAATTATGTGACGTTCCACATACCACCGAAAATGAAATGACAAGCACTATCAATCTAGGATATTTTCCCTGACAAAATCACTTTCCTTCATCTCATTATTCCACAATTAAGCATGGGTTCTCTTACTCCACAAAGTGTCTTCCCGTGAGGGATTTCACCATAAGGGGACCACTTTGGAGTTCATCCATATTTACGTCTTATCAACAATGAAAAAACAATGATGATTCATATTTACATCAAACAATATTGGGTCAATTACCCAAACCTTTGTGCTACGGGTCTTTCTTCAAGGGTTGATATCAATGAAAACCAACCTTAATCAACACTTATCATCACAATATGATGAATATAGCCTCATCATTGCAACGTGATGAAAACAACTTGATCACAATGTGATGAACATTTCCCTATCATTTCAATGTGATGAGCATAACTCTGTTGTCGTAGTTTGGCGAGCATAGCCATACTGTCACAATGTGACAAGCATGGTAGCATCACATGACAATCATAGTAATGTCTCAATGTGATGATCATTTCCCTAGGATCATAATGTCATGAACATATCCCCATTATTATATTACAATGTCATGAACATACCCCCATTGTCATATCGCACTGTGACGAGCATAGACATATTGTCACAATGTGACAAGAATGGTAGCATCACATCCCAAACTTAGTAACGTTGCAATGTGATGATCATTTCCCTAGGATCACAATGTCACGGACATATCCCCATTGTCACATTCTGATGAAAATAGCCATATGGTCGCAAGGTGAAGAACATAGCCTCATTGTCACAATGTGATGAGTATAGCCTCATCATCACAATGTGATGAACACAAAAATAATGTTGTATCATCACATTTTGACAAGAATACCAACATTGGAATTTGATGAACATAACCTGACATTGTAATGTTATTAGTATTATCCTATGCTCACAATGTGATGAACATAGGCATATTATCGCAATGTGACAAACTTAGCCTCATCGTCGCAATGTGATGAACAATGTATCATCATCGCAATGTGATGCAGATATCCTGATTCCATACTGTGACAAAAATAATGTCACAATGTATAAATCATAACCCATTGTCACAATGTGATGTATGCAACCCAATGTCACATTGTGACAAACATGGCCCAATATTGCAAAGAGATGACCTATTCCAATGCAAACATGTTTTTGTAATGTGTTTATGATGTATTTAATTCATTAGAAACACACACACACACACACATGATGCATTTCATGATGTGTTTAATTCAGTAGATATTGTAGCGTCACATGAAAAACAAACTAACGTTGCAATTTGATGAGCATTTCCCTACCATCATAATGTCATGAACATATCCCCATCATCACATTTTGATGAAAATAGCCATATTTTTGCAATGTGATGAACATAGTCTCATTGTCACAATGTGATGAGCATAACATCATCATCACAATGAGACAATAATAGCCCTATCATCCTAATGTGTCGAATGCATCCATGATATTGCATTCTCACAAACATGGTATTGTCACATTCTGGAAAGGATAGGAATGTCACAATGTGATGAACATACCCTTTCATCGAATATGATGAGGATTTCCTCACAATCACAATGCGATGAGCATATCCATATTGTTGCAATGTGACGAACTTAGCCTCATCCTCACAATGTGATGAACAATGCATCGTCATCCCAATGTGATGCAAATATTATGACGTTGTAATCTGAGAAACATTTCGAAATGTCACAATCTGTCAAACATAACCCATTGTCGCAATGTGATGTATGCAAGCTAATGTCGCATTGTGACAAACATAGCCCAATATTGCAAAGAGATGACCATTTCCCAATGTTGCAATGTAACGAACAAACCCCAATTCCAAAATGTGACAAACCTATTCCAATGTAATAATGTGTTAGTATTATTATTGTATTAATACTTTAATTTATACAACCTGAGTGAGCTTAGAGGTTGAGAACATTTGTTTCCTCCTTAGAGGTCATAGGTTCAAATCCAAAGGGGGGTAGGGCATGTATATATATTTGTATTGTTTAGTAGTCAAATCCATGCATGGAGGGGGTCCCTTGTCCCACAAACAAGGGGGTCTCATACACCAATTTCGCTGCATGGAAGGGGTCCATTGTCTCATAAACAAGGGAGTCTCATACACCAACCAGGGGTCTCACTTTGTCGTGACCTTAAAAAAATATTTTTATTATTATAATAGTTACTTTATTACATTAATACTTTTATATTGTATTTTTAATATATTATTTTCTTAGTGTATTATTACTTTATTAATGTATTAACTTAATTCATCTCATCTTTACAACTTTAACAGTGCATTAACTAATAAACTAATACTTTAAAAATATTGTAATAACTTTAATTTTTACATTAATATATTAATTCATCAATATATTAATAATGTATTTATTTATTTATACATTAATTAATAATTATTAATACATTAATACTTTAACAATTAATGTAATTATTTATTTACACATTAATTAATGGACTAAACTATAATGTATTAGTTAATTATTACATTAATGTTTTATCACATCGACACTAATGTATTATAAGTTTATTAATATATTACTTTATTAATATTTTAATATTTGTATATTAATATATTAAAACTTTATGTATTTTTTTATTAATATTAATATTTTGATGTATTAATATAAATCAATACTTAATATTAATATTTTAATATTTTTGTATTAATATATTAATATTTTTGTATTAATATATTAATATTTTTTGTATTTAATGTATTTTTATATTAATATTGATAATTTAATGTGTTAATGTAAACTAATACTTTAATTTATACATTATTACATTATTGTAATGTATCAATTAATAAATCAATGCATACTTGAATGTAGTAATACATTATTAGTGTATTAATAGTTTAATTTGTTACATTTTACATTAATGTGTAAGTTCTTTAATATATTATTAATGTGTTACTTCATTAGTGTATTAGTACTTTGGTAATGTATTATTTAATATTGTAATAATGTATTAATTAATTAATACATTGCATTATTAATGTTTCAATCAATTAATACTTCACATTATACACTAATGTAAATTAATACTTTAATTTATACATTCTTAATATATATTACATTAATGTATTATATTAATCCATTATTATTATTGTTAATTACATTAATGTAATAATTAATTTATATATTAATTAGGTATTAATATATTAATGGTCTTCCCCAATGTATGTCGAATCAGCGTATAAATTCGTGGCTGGTGAACGCCGAAAGGATGGCTTGCAAAACCTGAACCATCGAGAAAGAGAAACGGCCCAGAGGTGGACGGAAGGAGTTGGAAGGAGTTGGCTAGAAAATGAAACCCTAATCACTCATACTTGGCAATCAACTAGCCACCATAGTAAATTTTAAATATGATTAAGTAAAAGTAAAAAGATAAACATGTAAACTGATGTCTTTATAATAGTGAGGAAGTTAGTGGTTGAAATCACAACCATTGATTTATTGGGACTACTAAGAATATTCCATCAATATTTAATCTTATCCATACAAAACTGATTAATCACTAAAAACCTATTAAATGTGTCCATTGTCAATAGGTGTACGCCTTTTGCCATAAATATCACTAAATATATCAACTAATACAATTATACAGTAGTTGTTGATATAAATTAATCCAACTTCGATATAATTGGTAAATTTAAATACATAAATGTTTTGGTGGTTGATATAGATTGATAAACCATTCTTTTATATAAAATAATAGTTATATCATTCTTTTAATTTATAAAATTTATATTATTATAAGCATTAAATAATGTTACCTCTAGATTGTCATTGTCAAGTTACAAATCTTTGGGATATAGAGAAAGCAAAATAAAATACTCCATCGTAAAAAACTAGATATTTAATGTTTTTCTAAATTCTTTTCTAATTAAGAGATTGTGTCATGATATTGCCTCAATCTCCGGTACTCCACACAATCCCAAAGCATTTTGGAGGAGCATATCCATATTAATGTATTTGTTAGTCCCTAAAGTTGCACTCGATTGCTAAGGGCAAGCTAGGGCATCATTGATTTATTGCAAAAGCGTTTTGAGGGTTTTATGAATGGGTTTTTTGAGTAAGGTGGTTTGAAGCCGGTTTCAAGGTAACAACACAATATGAAAAACAAGATTAAAACAGAGTATATCCCGTTGATTGAATAATAGGTAAACACAAATATGGATTAAACCAATTAAGAAAAAATAAGGTGAACCCTTCAATTTGTCAACTTCATCAGAATTCTTGCCTCAAAATATCATAAAGAAACAAGATGTTTAGCTTGATATCAAACTTGAAAAATAATCTGTACAGTAAAATTTTCACTGTATAAATTAACAGTCAAGAATCAAAAGCATTGCAATCTGAATATGAATTCAACCATGAATAAAGAAATAATAGAGTAGAAAAAGAGGGTCTAACCATCCATATGCCTTTGCTATTAAGTGTCAAATTGAACATAATGCCTTCACAATGTGCTTCACAAAAAGGTCCCTTGGGTCTCCAATTTTTCCACCCCCTTTCTCTCATTCTACAGAGTTTATATAGAAACAATACATAATAATCAAGATCCAAAAGGAATGGATCTGAAAACCTCCTCGTCTATGTTTAGTTTCTTGTTTCAAATAATCAAGGAGATGATCCAATCTGATCTCCAATTCAAATTGATGAGGTGTCTTGTCAACTGTTGTCCATGAGATTTTTCAGGAAAACAAATCTGGCAAATTTCTGAAAAATAAGGTCCAACAATCAATTTGAAACTCTTAAATGGTGATAGCTGTGTAAAAACTGAGAGAGGTTTTTTTGAAGGGGCATGTTCCCAGGAAAAAACTCTTTTGGTTTCATCAAATTCATCTCCATCTGTTCTGCAACCTCTCTCTTGAAGAAGACTAAAACAAGAAAAAATAACAGAGTATTTCCTGTAGCTTATCAGAAAATTAGCCCTCAAAGATCAATTCAAATCTCTTAAATGGTGATAGTTGTGTAACAACTGAGAGAGTTTTTTGTGAAGGGGCATGTTCCCAACAAACACCTCTTTTGGTTTCAACAAATTCATCTCCAGCTGTTCTGCAACCCCTCTTGAAGAAAAAGACTAAAACAGGTAAAAATAACAAAGAATTTCCTGTAGCTTTTCTGGTTCTTCTTTTAATGATTCTTTACATCTAATGGTACTTTTTCCAATTCTGAAATAGTGTTTCCATCGTTGCTATTTTTTCCTATGTAGCCACGAGCCTTTGAACCTTCACAAGGCATATCATTGTTGACAAATTTTTCTTCCATGTTTTTATCTGAACCATTAGTTACTTTTGGTTCCATTTCAATCTTTGTTTTCTTGCAATCTTGTGTAGCATCAGATATACTGTTATCCTTCCAGGATTTACCACAAGGAAACATACTAGGGACTATTGTAGTCTTTCGATGTTTATCAACCTATTTGTGAGATGTAAGCTACTTGCCTTTATCATGAACCTTCCAACTCTTGAGGCTGGGGCGACGTTTCAACTCAGGAAACTCAACAGACACATCTAGAAGCTCTATTGATCCCCCACTGCAAGGTATATCACATAATATGCAATCAAAAAGTAACTTTGTTATACTTTCTGCATGGGTTTCTTCATTCATCTCAAGTCTTCCACTACCTTTATCCTCTGTCTCATTTGTTGTTTGTGTCAGTATGCCATTATTTTTGCAATGACAACTTGGAAAGTTTTGTGATTGGTTACCAGCAAGTTAGCACTGCACATCCTCTTCGTTTGATGAATGAGAAGATTACACTGTTAAACATCAACGTCATTTGCTATGACCATTCCCTTTGGTAGAAACACAAGCTTAGCTGACTTGTGAATCATCTCTAGAAGTTGAAATGTTTTTGACCCAGTTGCTGCACATATATCAAGAATATAGTGCTATGACTGTACATCCAAGAAAAGGGGTGGCACCATACTCACAGCCTCCTATTGAGTTATGTTCCCAATCTCGTTTTCTTGCTTTAATAATTCATGAATCCTTTCAAGCATTTGGTTTTTCCTTAGTTGCATGCGAGAGAAATTCAAGTGCCAAGAAATCTTTGTTGGATACCAGGGTAAAGGCCTAATATGTGCAACCGCATTGTCACCTACATCTCATCAGGTATAATGCCTTGTTCCTATGGATAGCAATCATATCAGTGTGTCGTTCAGGTCGAATCCAACTACGAGGTACTCCCTTGTTCCAATTCGGATTTTGTTTATCTAGAAGCAGGAATTGGTTTACAAAATCTATAACCACATGCTCTTTCTCCCACCATATTTCTCTTCCAACTACCAACCTGCAAGCCTTTGCAATGGTATGCTCTGTCACTAGCATCAACCTCTTACCGATCTCCACCTCGTGACCATCAAAATTCAGAGTGAACTCCATGGAGACCTTCTCAGCGTAACCTTGACAAGTGGTAAGGAATTCAAACCACCCAACATCTCTGAACCTTTGAGCCATCTTAGGATAGGCTTCAATAAGTTTAGCACCCTCTGGTTCTATTCTGGCAACCTGTCCACTCCTCTTTGGCGCCATCAAATAAAATTATGCAACTGTCATCCTCAGGTTCCAAATTCGCCACCTGCAATTGTTAGTGTATACCATTGCTTTGAGTGGATACCTGCATTCCTCACTGCAAGCCTGAATTAAGCCAACTCGAATAGGTAACATATAATGATCATCAAGCAACAGGTGATTTGAAATGAGTCCTTTGCGCGTACACATCAATTAGATTCTGAAACCGTTGGATTTGGAAATGATTTCCAAGCTTTCATGGAAGCATGTGAACTCTCAAGCCACGATTCATGTTATCATAACGAAATCAGGATGGTAGGTGCATATCATGGCATGATTATTTGGTGCTATGGGAATAGGCTTATTCCCGTAGCGCGTTTAACAACTTAGAAAACTTGAAAATTTGAAATTCAAACGGTATATAAGGAGACACCTCAATTTTAAACAATGTTTTTTTCAAAATCAAACTTAAATAAATTCTCAAAGACTGAAATGCAAACCATAAGACACTAAAAAAAAAGATCGAAATCAACTGGAAACAGAAATTGAAGTGTAGATAAGAAGGGTTTTAAATAAGGTTTTCTCACTAAACCAAGACAAAATTAGAGACTAATAGTATGCATGGATATCTAATTTTCTGGAGTCTCCAACTCTACGATTGACGAAAAAAATCAATGAGGAGAAGCTATTATTATAATAGATTGCAGTTGAAAGTAGAGAGATCTAAAGCGTGGTTTCTAACTGCAGGTAATATAAGGTACAAGAAAACTGGCTTGGCTTATTCATGGCTTCTCCAATAATAAATGGTTGATTGATTTGTTGCCCGCATACCTTTTTCGATCAAACAGATATTTTGCAATTCGAATTTCTTTAAACATAATGCTTCAGGCATAGGACTTTTGCACTGTAATCGAAAGATATATGGCACCAGAAGTTGAATCTTATCAAAGATTCTATAATATTTATCATTTTCCATTCTAAAAGTGGCCTGGAGAACTGTACCTTCTGTGTGACATGAATATTAATTATGGTTTCAAGATAAGCAAGAAACAACAATATCTAATATTTCAAAGCAAAACAACGATTTTCACAGTGCATTCCAAAGTTTCTGCAAATCTCTTTAAAATCAATTCGGAGTGCACTCCAAAGGTTATCCAAAGCTCTTTAAAACTAACCGTCAAGTCACATACGGTAAATTTTATTAGAATCTTTGATATGATCCAACTTTCCTTTTTGATTACATCTGTCATGCAGCTGGCCCGCCACCTGGGAAACCAGGCCAGCTCCAATGAAACCATCGTCCTTGAGTCATTTCCATAGAATTCTCTTGATTTTAAGAACATAGTTACAAAGATAAGAGAGTTTGGTCTCTCATAGCTGGTGCTTAGTAACAAATAAGGAGGGCGATTTTCGGTAGATTTTCAACCAGGAGGGAAATTTTCCTGTAGACTGCTCGAATTTGCAACTACAGGTTCGAATTTTCAACTAGAGGTGTTAGTAACATTACTCATCCGAAGCGTAAGAGCGATCAGGTTTGCAAGTGGCGCGATGAGCGTCGAGCGCAGCTCATAGAAGAAATCTATTTCAGGCTTAAATCAAGCGAGCGAGCAGTCTGATTTTAATGATCAGGATTCATCCAATGGGACAGATCAACGATTGGCGGGAAATCACGGTTAGTGAAGTTGCGCTGAGGTTAGGGCAATGGATAACACCCACATTTTGTGCAGGAATGGATGGCAGCCATTCATCCCAAAGGACACATGGCACGAGATCTGGTCACGTCGGCTTGTCGGTAGTCGCGAGTTCAAAGGGTGAAGGTTTTATTTCATTGTACATCTCGAAACCCTGAACCCCGAAGTGCCTATAGCATCCAAAGTTGGGCCCTCAGTATCAAGGGGCAGTCTCAGCCGTCCATCTGAAAGGAACACCTGGCGCGCGATTAGGCTCCCCACCTTTTCGCCCATCGCAGTTTTGAAGCGCAAGGAGCAGCTCCCTCATATCTCCGATGCATGAAGTAACGAGAGCGTCCAAGACCTGGGGCCCACAACAACGTCGGGTGAGTTTAGGACCATCATATTTGAAGGACGCGTGGCACCCAATTGAGCCATCTCGGTGTTTCGCCCATCGTAACTATGATAAGCAAGGATCAGCTCCTTCCTATTTGCGAACGCCGAAAGTGCCTATGAGAATAAAAGCAGGGTCATGGTCCGTGGTCACTTGGGAAATAAAAGAGCTAATCAAAAGGGGCCAAAAGTGTCGAGTCCAGTTGCCGAAAGGATCATCGCGATTTCCAGGTGCCATCGGATACGGTTTCGCTCCTGGTTTCCGCTTGGAATAAATGTATAAGGCAAGAACGAGTGGTTGAAACCTCCTTTCATTCATTAAGTGTGAGGTATGGAGGGTCTTCCAAGTGGCCTGCTTGAAGGAGTTCTATGTACTAATTTTTACAAAGAATCCATGCCGAAATCCTTGACTAGACGGAGAAGTTTGCACATGTCATCTTGGCCTTTAATGTTTCAGCTACCTCCACTGCAAAGGCCATGCGAAGTTAAGAAGACTTATGACGAAGGACTTCTGCCCAAAGATTGATTGAAGAGACACTATGCCTTGGAGGGAGAGCGCGCCTCTATTGGGAAAATCTGCCCAAGCATATGTACTCAGTTGTTTCATTTTTGAAAGGATCGATGATTGAGAAAGGCTCCCGATTGTAAAGTTTTGATAAAGCACTGGTCGCTCTCGTTCATGTATAAGGCATTCGAGACCTCTTACTTTATGGATGTCAGCTTCTTTCCCATTTCTTTGTTTACTTTGTTAGAATAGCTTGGAATTGGAGGATCCAGTCGAGTTGTAGCTGTTATAGGATGATGTAGGTTGGATCACTATAACAGTTACATTGTTTCTAATCGGTTCCTGTGATTTTCTTAACGCTGAACGACTTGGAATTGGAGGGTCCAGTCAAGTCAGTCCTCAGCTCTTTGAAGCTCTGGACCAAGAGGATATTGGCTCTTGAGTTTTTCACCCCCAAGCTTCTGAAGGCCTGTCGCCCGAGGCAGTCTTTCTCACCCCTCTCACAAGTCTTCCATCTACCACCCTTTAATCCATTTACTGACGGAAGTTGGATCAAGACCTCCCTTGCTATCTACATACCAGGCCCAGTATCTTGAGTTAAAGCTATATCTTCTCAAGTCTTTATCCATTCGATCACCCCATTAAACAAATCGTGAGATAAATATGATGGGTGTTGGGCTCTGCTCCTACAAGCAATCTAGGAGTGACTTCTGACGCTAACATTTCTGGCGCCGTTGCCGGGGACGAAGTTGAAAATTTTCCCCGGGATTGAACGACATTGAGCCTCTGATTTTGAAGGTGCATCGGGTATCATAGCCTTTGAAGATTGCTACTGTGCACCTGGTGACTCCATTGTGACGAATCCACTGTGGCAAACCTGCCATGTTAATTGTGGCTTTTAGAGGTAGACACATGTGATCTCATCCACAGCTGCCTCTAGCTACACCTGAAACTGATCCAGAGGTGGTTCTCAAGAAAGGTAAGGCCTCTGAAGAGGAATCTTCCACTGTCAAACCAGGTAATCTGCCATGTCCTTCTGTAGGAACTCCGTTTTCTCCTCCTCAGTTTCTTAACAGACCTCCATCTGAGGTTTCCCGTTTCCTGAATTTCAGGAGTGTTCCTACCGAGTTTTCCCCTCCTATTCTGGGATTGGAGGGAGAAATCCTTGTCACTCCCCTCTCCTCTGAAGCTATACCTTGGCGTAGACCCAGGACCATGGAAGATTTTCCCACTCCTATCTTTACCACTCCTGCACAAAGAGGAGCATATGCTGGTTTGAACCCGTTAGCCTTCTCCTTAAACCCCCTTTTGTTTCCCATTCCACTTCGGGACTCATTCCCAGTAGCCCCTTCGCGAACTCCTTCTCCTCCAACTTCTCCTCCACCTAATATTCCTATGGCTGGTGCTAATCCCCCTCTAAATAGAATGGACGCCATAGTCACTGCCAGATATGCTCCCTTAATCCTACCTCATCCTATGAATCCTCTCCCTACTGGAGATTACTTGAAGTATGGCTGAGATATAAAACCCATTCTGGACTAGACATCCCATTCAATGTAATTGAATAGGGTAGGTAGATTGGAGGGAAGCGCTCGAAGAGCCCCCTCAGGTAAAAGAGATTTCGTATCTCATTTGGAGTAGTTGTAATGGTTGTAAGAGTAGAAGTCTGAGTAGATCCAGAGAGAGCTCGAGAACACTTTGTAATTACAGGCATTTTCCATTTTAATATAAACAGAAGCAGTTTTTCCTGCATGAATTCTGTGTTATGTGAATGTTTGTGAGTGTTCATATGTGTTGTAGATGTATACTGTAGGTTTGCATTTGCAGGAGTGTGTTTGATTTTAGGGTTGAAGGTCTTTGAGGCTTCACACCAGGAGGGTGTGACAGAACACTGCGGGTTTTGAGAGCCATGCACAGAGGATGCATTTATGAACACTGCGGGTTCAGACAAAGACATGTTGCGGCACAAGAGCTGGAATCAACAACTCAGGAGGAAGACCTGAAGGTTGATGAACACCTTGGAGGCAAGGCTGTGTATGAGAGACACAATTGCAGACAGAATTCTGCTGTGAGTTCTGTAAAGCTCTGCCAGGTGGGCATTGAGCGAGTGCAAGGAGTGCACAAAGATAGGAACTCTGCTGTGAGTTCATGGAAGAAACATAATCATTGAGGATTCTGAGAGCTCTGTCAGGTGGGCATTGAGCGGGTGCATAGGTGCATAGGAGGATAGAACTATTGAACATTCTGTGTAAAAGATACTCTGCCAGGAGGGCATAGAGACAGTGTGTAGATAGGCACAGAAGAGAAGAGAACTCTTTGAGTTCAGTGATTTAGAGGAAGAATCCACTGAAGGATCTTCACAGGGTTGCTGAACACCCTGATAGACTTAGCAAGAGGTTGCTTGAGTGAAGGATAGCCAGGAGGGAATTATATTCTCCATCTGTAGGAGAATAAAGAAAGACAAAATCCCTTAGGGGTCTGAGCGTGTGAGAAGCTCAGGAGAGACAACACTGTGGATGTGTGAAGACTCTGCAGAGGGCAGAAGTCAAAGAATCCTTTGAGGATTCAGAAGTGAAAGCTCAGGAGGTCGAGTGCTTTTACGCACGAAGTCGTAACTGCAAGGTGTGCAGGAGCTGCATAATCCTTTGACAGGTTCAAAGTACCCAAAGCTCAGGAGGGATAGCATTTTTACACGTGTAGTTGAGAACTCAGAGTGAGGAGTTAACAGAGGAGAAGGAAGACAAAGGTTAGAGCCTTTGAGAACTTGGAATTCCTCCAAGTACAGGAAGAAAGTGCGCAGAAGCTCAGGAGGAGCAATGACAACCGTCAGATCGGTTGGAGAAAAGAGATATGGACTGTTGGTTTTCACGTCCAGGAAGGCATCAGGAGAAGCGCATAGAAGAGGAGATTGTGGGCCGTCAGATGTTCACACAGAATCCCGTAAGCCGTTGGATCGGGAGAAGGCACGTAGAGTTTAGCCTCTGAAGGAGCACATAGAGGAACGAATCTGAACCATCAGATCTTGAGCAGATACTCGTCAGCCGTTGGATCGGACAGGAGCTGCACGAGGTTTACCATCGGGATTTCAGTCATCGACATATCAGGAGTCTTGAGGACAAGAGATCGGGGAAGTCCATAGTGAAAACCCCGATATAATCTAAGTCGTCCGTTTGGGGAGACAGGTGTCAGAAATCTGAAGAGAGTTGGTATATTGGCTATCGGGAAATCGGAGTTCTCGAGGTCATGAAAGTCAAGACATTTCAAGTCTCAAAACCGCGAGAAGTAACCTGGACCGTCCATCTGTGGAGGACGCGCGGCAGCAATCGGAGCCATCGGGAAAAGTCTCGACAGGAAGTTGTCCATTGGCGTTTGGGTCATTGGGATATCGGGAATCCTGGTGACAAGCTGTTTGTGCAATTTGGAATCACGAAGCTCGAAACCCCGACAAGGAGGAAGGTGCCATTGTGGGCTAGCTGTCAGCATATCAGAGAAGGAGGAAAGCTCCATTGTGTGGGGGACAGCTGTCAGCCTATCGGGATTTGGAGGATCAGGAATCCCGTGAGCCAATGCATTGCAGCATTGAAAAGCTCGAAACCCCGACAGGAATATAAGACTGAGGTCACGGGGATAACGGTCATATGGGCCAGAGCCTAGCCAGGAGGGCTAACGCATAAAGAGCGCGTCGAGAATCTAGGGACCGCAAATCCTGAGGGCAATTGCATTTGGACATTGAAAAGTTCGAAACCCCGATGAGGAAGTATGGTTGCGGTCATATAGGGAAAGGTCACGTGGACCAGGAGCTTAGCCTTGAGGGCTAACGGGAATTGGAGCACATCGGGATTTTGATGTCCAAAACCCCGATAGGAGGATATAAGGCTGTGGTCTTATGAGAGAGGTCATATGGACTAGAAGGCATAGCCAGGAGGGCCTAAGGCCGGAAGAGAGCTCATCAATGATCGGGGATCTGCAGAGGATGGGAACTCTTGACATCAGAAAAGACGAAACCCCAAAAAACCCGAAACTGAGTCAGGAAAAGATCACGGTCACGTGCAGAAGGCCGTGCGGGTGAAGAAAGGACCCGTGGATCGGATTTTAGCAGAGATTCAAGCAGGGAATCAAAAGAGCTAATTCATCTCGCATGAGGAATTTAGATCGATCCTGAGAGCAGGTGAGTAGAGGTTTAGCTCTCGCCTGCGTCAGAACCATAGGTATCGTACTACTGAAAAAACATATTTTCAATGGGAAAGAAGAGACTGGTTTAAAACCACGAAGAATGACACCTCACCTATGGAGGTTGAAATATAATAGAAATCGTCAAGGTACTCAATTTCATAATGTATCGTAGATCGTGTAATGTTTTGAATGTTTATTTTAATCATTGAATTTATTTTACCATATTTGATAATTATTTTTGTGATTTCTTTTATGCTTCGTGAAGGCCGCAATCATCATGAAGGTATTAATAATGGACCTCCATGAGGAATGAAATATTATCCTGCTCAATTCATGAGGTTGCCCTACTACAAGGAGCTAAAAATAGCTCATTTGTTTGATATAATGAATATCGGGAAGAATGTGACTGAAATGTTATGGCGAATCATAGATGGTAGGAGGGACAAAGACAAAATTGTCAAAACTTGTTCTAACATTTAGGAATACAATCATGCAATGTGAAGTGTGATCCGATATTCAAATAGATCAGATGGAGTACTAGACTGAAATAACCTTCCATGGTTATTAACAGAGCAACAAAGCAATGATGTAAAAGAGTTCATTCAAAGAATTAAATTTCCCACGGGTTTTGCTTCAAACATAAAAAATATCTTAATGAAGAAAGGTGAATTTGGTGGGATAAAAACACATGATTGGCATACCTTCAT
>ML804807.1:0-15178 GCA_009831015.1 Picea engelmannii
GAATGTGATCATATACACCAAGTCTATTACAGAGCTACAAATCAGATTTGGATGATGAAATTGATGAGTGCTTTTGGTTGAGGTACATGTTGAGTACTTGGTTGAGACAAGTAGTTGATGAGTTGGCACATACATGAGGTGTATAGTTGATGATGTTGGTACATATTGATGAGTCATTGTTGATGATTATTTGACACATGATTGGTATATAATCGGTACATGGTTGGATGCACTTGTTTATGGTACATGTTGATTACAGGTTGTTTGACACAGGTTGGTGCATGGTTGATGCACTTGTTTATGTTGACAGATTGATATATGTTGAGGATTGTTGCCTCATCTCAGTTGGTGCTGAGAATGCAAGCTGAGTCTTGCATATAGAGCTGGTTCTCTTGTAGAGTTGTACTCTATTCAGTTGTTTCTAAAAACCCCCCGGATTGAAGTCCATAATAAAAAGAAAAATTGTACATACATCTTGTGTTATTTGTGTTCCTTATGGAGATGATTTGTTGATGATATGTTGGTGATATGTATTCACATATAAATGATTATAAATGACAACAATGAGTAATGACCAAATGTTGAATGCTAACTAAGGAGTTTTTGTGTAAGAGGGAAGTTTTGGGAAAACGATCCCCATACTCATTCACCCCCCATATAAGTGTGGTAGGTGTGTCCAATAGCAACAACGTTATGTTTACTATTTGACAGATCTTGCATGCAAACAATAGTGGGACAAAGTAGCTATGCGTCTAGACACCACAACAACATTATGTTTGGAATTAATGAAACTTAGGATAAGTTTATGTAACATAAAATGCTAACACAAATAGTGAAACTAATACTAAGTAACACTCTAGGATTAATGGTGAAACTAATACTAAGTAACACTTTGGTATTAATTTACCTTCGAACAATGCATAAGAAAATATGTACATTAACCCAAGATTTTGGTGGAAAATCATAGCTTGAAACATAGGAAAGAGATTTGACAAAATGAAATTGCCTTGAAACGAGGCCAAATAAGATCACAAACTGTGTGATTGGACAAACAAATTAACTATAAGAAGAAAAAATATAGACGGATGGAAGCTTAGGTTAATCACTTTGATTCCTATACCGAAATATTACAAAATTTGAAAACCGTTTACAATAGTCCCTACTTCCTTAAGGCATGAACTAATAAGCATAAGAAGGATTCACATAAATAATAAAAATAAGCATGGAAAATATTCTTTTAGGATCTTTTCTCATTGAGTTCTTCAGGTGATTTATCATTCCATACTTAAAGAGGGAAATGAGTAACTATCTAGAGAATAAAGTTTTAGATTCCAAGTGAATAGTGGTTATAAATATTATGGTGGTCATCTTTCTAGTTTTTAAAAATGTTGATTTTTTTATGACCGTTTCAAATAAACATTTTATTGTTTCACTAAATCAATTATAAATTTAGTGAATATGTTTTTCTATTAAAAATAAATTTAAAAATATAATTTCACACACACAGACACATATATCTTTTAATTAATTGATAATAAAAAAAGTTATGTTTCTTGAAATTAACATATTCTAAACACAAAAATATATTATATATATTTAGTGTATTTTCTATATTATTTATTCAATTCTTGATCGCAATGGTAGCTATTAGATAATTAACTTGGGTTGTCGATCATTAATATAATGGGAGAATATGACATGTCTAGGGTTCTTCTTCAACTATTTACATTTTGAAAAACTACATACTAATCCAGTTCACGGTGTAATACCATTGACAGATGTTTTTGTTTTGGTGGAATATCTTTCCATTCTGAATCATAATTCTACAAAATCAATGAACAATTATTTAATGTACATGCCTAAATAACATAAATTTAATTAGATAAATGAATTATAAATAAAATCTAGACTTACTTGGTGGGGGATAAATTGACGAACTTGCAACTATATGAAATGAGTTGGAATCTAAAGAATTGACCATTTGATATTATAAACTTTTTCTCCATACATTTGAGCCAAAAATATTATCAATACGTGAATGAATTCTTAAAAGAAAGTTTGGAAAGTATAGAACAATATAACTTCAAACATAATTTCAAATGGTTTTTAAAAGTCACCGGTGCTCTTAATTAGTTATAGACACCCTGGGGCACCTATATAAAAATCACTGAAGTGTGACCTCCATTACTACCTCCACAAAGAAAAAACTGATTTACAACAAAAAATAAATGTTTTTTTTTAAATGTACATGTTTGGTGGTGAACATACATAAAAAGAAACTGGTGCACTAAACAATAAAAAACACCAAAGCATGGCCTTCGTTACTACCTTCGCAAAATTTATTGTGAATTTCCTTTCTATTTTGTCAAGAAAATTGATATCAATGTGTTTGTACATAGGGAGCGCACTGGGGCACTTAAAACTGTGTAACACATTTATAATGAAAAAATATAAGATTTTTTTAAATGTACGTATTTGTAGTGATTTTGTACATACAAAGCGCACCGACGCTTCAAAGTGCGTCGATAATTTAAATTGCACTGGTGCTCTACAAAACTGTATAGCACACCAAGATGGGAAGTTACCAAAAAACAACAATCGTGTTTATTGTCAATGCACCAAAATATATAACGAAAAAACTAGTAGGAATTTCATTTTTCGAAATGTAGGTGTTTATAGCTGAAAACACTATTCATTGTTTCATTATTTTGGAAAAATTTAGAGGGGAGATTTGTGCAAGAGAGGTTTACCGGCAAAGACTTTGGAGTGGGTAGATTTTTTTTAAGAGACAAATTTGGAAGGGATCATCGTAGGCCACATATGAATCTGTAGAGGAAAAATTCCAAGTATGTGATTTCATTATATTGATCATATCAATCTTTCTTTATTTGATTCAAACTATTTTCAATGCATTATAAAAAAAAGAGTTTCATAGTTACCTTTGGTATTGGAAGCCCTAGATTTATTGTTTTTTTTCTTGGTTCCCCTCTCTATATTTCACAAGGAGATTTTATTTTTTTAGGCAATATATTTTATAGTGTTTCTTTAATTGTTTATGGGGCGAAAAAAATTGGTGTTTTAGATTATCTACACCAGGGATAAAGGTGCACAAAAGGGGTGAATTGCCAATATTGAATTGACTATAACGTTCTTCTCAATGCTCAGAATTGAGCAAGAAAGTTGTCATTGGAAATATATTGGATAAAAGAATCCAGATGTCCACTTAGAATTTAATTTTAAACCAATGTGTCTTCAAGGAATCATAGGGAGGTGACTGATGGACTTGAAGGAGACCATTGAGTAGAATGGGAATTTCAGGAAGCCATAATGTTTGGCTCATAAATAAGATTGAAACATGAGTATGGTCATTGAAAAGGTAATCCAGAGAATAACATGACAAAAGGTCTAAGTTCTCTAGGGGATCATTGAGTTTCTCCATATCGTTGCAATAAAAAGCGGAATTGGATTCCTTGAACCATGTAACTACTCGATGTGAATATTTTTCCAAATAATATCAAAATTTGGAGAAACTTTCCTAGATGATATATGTGAGTTCCAGAGGTGATTCCTCGGTAAGGAAGAGTATTGAAACTCATGATAGTTCCTGCATAAGTATAGAGGCACATTTGAAGTGCAATATCTTGGAAAAATAAAAAGGGGTTGAGCTTATTAACGGGGAATTGCTAATAAATAGAGTAGCACTCCAACAAAGAGTGTTGTGTGAAGGTATTGCTAGCATGAGGATAAGATGTCACAAATGAGGATTGTATGGGTTTGTTCCAGATGAATCCCAAGGTCCATTGGACAAGAAAGTAGGCAATCTTGTAAAACTAGATTAAACATGAAAGTGCTATAGAGGGAAGTGCAAGGCTACAAAGCAGATGACGAAAGGTTGATAAAGGACTAAGGAAAAGAAAAGAAAGAATAGTTTTCAATTGCTGGAGAATATGAAAGTATTGCAAAGGAAAATAATTAGAGGTTTTCACATAAAGCATGAACCCAACAAGTGAGGAATGTCATACCATGCACAAGGAGTTAAGGAGGAATCCAGGAATCCATAGCCTTGAAGGTAGAAATGTAGTGAAGACTACAAATCTTGATGCAAGAGAAGGAAAAATGATATCATGAGATGAGGTGTGAATCATGGATTGAATGAGTCATATCTATGTGAAAGTATAGGAATGAAAGAATAAGGAATTTTTAGATATGATCAAACAAATTTTAGCTAAAGTACTCAAAACAAGAAAGATGCCTTTATTACCAGAGTGTGTAGTGGAAGCAGGGTACAAGTGTAAATGGAGGAGTGTATAATTCCCTTTGGAGCAAAGTGGTCTTGAGTGGACAAGCAATGATTCATAGTGAATCACTCAATGAAGTGAAGATAGGTATTTAAAATTGAGCAAGGCCATGGATACCAAAAGATATTGTAAAATATGATAGAGAAGAAACATTTCAAAATGTTGAAATGCCAATCAATGAGAATGATATTTCAATACAGGTTTGGTCAAGGAAATGGGGAGAGGTTAATTAGGTTGCAGTGTTAATATTGTTAGGCTCTGATCCCAACCCGTCTTCGTGGGTCATTAGTTAGTAGGATATTTTTTCTATGTAATAAAGGTCGACATTAGTTAATAAGGCCTAATACATAAAGGAGAATAAGTCAATGTAAGAATACCTAATAGAAGCTTTTGCTTCTAGAAAGATATTCCTATAGAATTTTACTTAGAAGGTAGAATTAGTATAAATAAGAGTAGGAGGTATTGGATATTATTGTCTTGGAGATTATTGTAATAGAGCTCTGCTCTGCTGGATTTTTCGTCCTCGAAGAGGCAAGTGAACATTGCTATATTTAATAAAGGTGCTATTTTTGGTATTATTTTGGTATTTCTCTGGATATATTCTTATTGGTCCATTACTTCTTGATAAATATTTATGTTCTTCATAATATATTACATCTGGTATATTGCAAGTGGTATCAGAGCTCTTTCCTTGGCAAAAAATTGCGGGTTATTTTTTCAGGGTAGAGACATATTTTGACGTATTTAAGTTACAAAGATCTGTCGTTCAACGCATAAATCCATGGTCGGGGAAGAATACACGTAGGAACTACAAGCAATATTTAAGCACACATTATTGGACACCCTTTTAACCCTTGTTGGTACCCCTTTGAGTGGTAGTGCATCAAACAATGTTGTATACAGAGCGACCTAGATACCCTGACACCCTCCATAGATAAAACGATTGATCACCCGACTGCTATAATGCCACCTAGAACAACACTAGGGAAGATACTCTCTAGTCCTTGGGTAGTTGGGTAGTATGGATAAGGGTACGATTTAGCCTCCTTAGTTGGTTCCCTGAGATATTGGGTCAAGTACTACTATTGGACCCTGCACATATATCAGAGAGCTATAACACAAGTCAAATCCTTATCTGTAGAAACCATGAATACCCTAACCTTTGGGACAAAAACAGTCACAGAACAAACATGAACTATTGCCATGCAACTTTACCTCCTGCATTTTGGTTGCAAAATTACTACACATTTTTTCTTGCTCATAATTTTGGCCTTTCAACAGTGCAATATTATTCAGATCAGAGTATAACTCCACATGAGTTAAAAAAATAAAAATAAATAAAAGTAGTCTGGGGCTCGTCCACACCCTTTTTTGTGACTTAGTCAATTGGCTTCCTCTCTTCCTTATGATCACAGTGGTACCATTTATTTTTAAGCCTTTTTTTTTTCCCACGGACCCAATGCTTTGCAGGACCCCATTATTTGAGACCTATCCCATTGTATTCCTCTCTTTGTCCTAATCACCCTGGTACCTATAAATTTTTTTAGCCTAGATATCCATCCTAACACCCTTTCTCCCTAAGCCTACACCAAGCCTACTACGTGCTCTCAGAGTCAAGAAGACCTGGAGACTAAGGTGTACTCCCTAGAACAAAAAATTGACAACCTCAACACCGACATCCATGCTACCCTCGACAAGCATTACAAAGACATCACACAACTATTCAAGGGTAAGAATATTGAGCCCATTCTATAGGACCCTCACTCTTCCCCTTATGAGTAGACTCATTCTTTCTGCTCTCCTTGTGGTTCTCCAACCTCTTGGAATAAGGTGCCCAAAGTTGACATGCATAAATTTGATGGATCCAACCCAACATGATAGGTTTCTCGAATGGAACAATACTTCTCCCTTCATGATATTCAGGATGATGAGACCAAACTCCATGTATGGGTTTTGTACTTGGATCAAGAACGATGGTAGTGGTGGCAGTGGCATAAGAAATTTTATTTAGGACTACCCACTTGGAACATGTTCACTAAAGCAGTTTGTGACCTTTTTGATAGGGAATCACATTTTTTGGGAAGGCTCACTAAGCTACGTCAAATATGATTAGTCTCAGATTTCATCCTGACATTTGAACAATTGGTTATCTGAACCGAGGGCTTATTTGATGAATTCTAACTTGAATGTTTTATCAATGGCTTAAAGGAATCCATCAGGGTTGATGTAAGCATGCATCATCCTACTGTTGGGTATGTGTTATATTCTTTGCATGACTAGATCTAGTTTTTTTCTTGCCTCAGGAAACATGTCTCCCTTTTTTCCTCGTTTTTCGTGTCACCTCAATTTTCATGTCCATTGTTGGGTGGTTTTTCGACACATGGTGTTTTGCCGATGGTTTTCTATTTCCAGTTAAGGAATTAGGGTTGTTGACTAATACAGGTCATTGGGTTAGGGTTTTGGATGTTGCTCGCTCCTATATGGATATTGTATTGTAAACAATGTATGATGTGAATGGATATAGAATATGTTGGTTTTCCCAGTTTGGGTTTCCAGGGGAAAAATCTCTTTGCAATATGTGTATTTTCCATTGTATCTTTTCTGTTCCTTTACTGAAAATATGTTTGCAGTAAATGATTGTACATGGTTAAAATATACACCTACTACCTCGTTGCAGGGATGCCAATTAGCACTGGAAGCAGAGACCGTCCTTCAGGTTCCACCCTTGAAGGCTACTTTCCCCAATTTTCTTCGCCCCGGGGATTACCTAGCTCCACAGAAAACCTTAAAGGTCCAAAAGGTATCTCCAACATAAATGGTGAAGCGTCACAAGCATGGACTAAATGCTATTACTGTGATGAATAGTATTCACCAGGACATAAATGTAGGAAACAAAATTTCTTCCATATTGATGCATCGACTTCCTCTTCCTATGATGACATACCATTAGATGGGGATCTCGACCAAGATGATGCTACAACAACTGTTCACGTCGAATACTCAATTGCAACCCCAAGAGAATCATAGGAACCTGTCATATCTCTTCATGCCCTCTTGGGTATTTTGGCCCCACAAAATTGATGATCTAGGTTTACATCAAACATAGGTCGGTTGTGCTGTTGATTGATAGTGGTAGCACCCATAATTTTATTCACCATAGGATTTCTAAGGAGTTTCATTACTTTGTTCGCCCTATTTCTATTTTTCAAATACTCATCACTAATGGTGGTATAATGAAGTGCGGGGGCCTTTGTGAGAATGTCAAACTCCAAATGGGTGATTATCATCTGAAAACCCACATGTTCTCTATTGCCATGGGTGGCTATGATATTGTATTAGGTGTGGAATGGCTTCGCACTCTGGGACCAATGGAAATGGATTTTCAAGAGTTATATATGAGATTCATCCAAGAGGCACACACCTATACCATCTAAGGTCTCCAAGCAAGCTCCCCTGAAATCATCAACTCTCACATGATGGAAACAATGTTGAATAAATTACACCATGGTGTGATTGCTCAATTTCATGTCATATAGGTCACATATCAGGCCTCTACGGTAGTTCCTCATATCCTGCAACTCATCTTGGATAAGTACCCCAGGGTATTTGAAGTTCCAACATACTTACCTCCCTCCAGTGGTGAGCATGATCATAACATCCCTCTCCTTCCGGGAAGTCAACCCCCCAATGTTCGTCACTACATGTATCCATTTGCTGAAAAAAATGAAATAAAAAATATGGTACAGGAATTATTGGAGGCAGGGGTAATTCGCCCTAGTACTAGCCCATATTCTTCCCCCTTAATGATGGCCTTAAATAAATAAGGTACTTGGCGCATGTGTCCTGATTTTTGTGCCCTAAATAAACTGAACATCAAAGATAAGTTTCCCATTCCTGTCATTGATGATTTGTTGGATGAACTCTAGGGTGACTTCTTCTTCACCAAATTATACCTTCTCTTAGGCTATCACCAGATCCATATGAAGGAGTAATATATTCCCGAGACTAATTTCCGAACTCATGAAGGACATTATGAATTCTTGGTCATGCCTTTTAGCCTTTGCAATGCCCCATCCACCTTCCAAAGTCTCATGAATAAAATATTGAAACCTTACCTTCAGAAGTTTGTCTTGGTTTTCTTTGATGACATTCTCATTTACAACTGAACTTGGGAAATCCACCTTCTCCATGTGGACAAAGTCCTTCACTTGCTATAGGACAACCAATTGTTTATCAAAAAGACCAAATGTTCCTTTGGTTTCAATGAAGTGGAGTATTTGGGACACATTGTGGGTCGAGAAGGGGTAAGAGTGGACCCCAAAAAGATTCAAGCTATGCAGGAGTGGTAGCAACCCAAAACCTTAAATCACCTACGAGGTTTCCTCGGTCTCATAAGAAAAATTACTAAGCCCTCGACTGACCTTCTTAAGAAGAATGCATTTCATTGGACTCTTGCTGCTGAGTAATCCTTCACAGATTTAAAGCAGGCCATGTGCACTACTCCAGTATTAGCAGCTCCTGAATTCAACAAAACCTTTGTGGTAGAATCAGATTATTTTGAAACTGGTATAGGAGCAGTGGTCACACAAGAGAGTCGACCCCTGGCCTTTACTAGCAAAGCGTTGAGAGACCAAAATTTGGGAAAGTCTACATATGAAAAAGAAATGATGGCCATTCTCCATGCCGTGCACACATGGCAGCCATATATTTTGGGATGCCATTTTCAAATCAAAACAAATCGCCATAGTCTAAAGTATTTTTTAGAGTAGCGATTATCCTCCCTAGAACACAAGTGGTTGACTAACATTTTGGGTTATGATTATGAAATCATATATAAAAAGGGAAAAGAAAATATAGTCACATATGCATTGTCAAGACAACATGAGGAGAATGTCTCCCTCTTTTCCTTATCATTGCCAGTTCCAGATTGGATTGAAGAAGTACGAAAAGCATGGCTTACACACCTAACTATGTCCAGGTTAATTCATCGATTTCAAGAGGAACCTAATCTTCCCATCGACTACACTTGGCAAGACAACATTCTATGATATAAGGACCACCTAGCTATGTCACCCTGTTTATCCCTCAAGCCGAGGCTCTTAAATGAGTTGCACTCATCTATTATGGCGGGTCACTCGGTCTTCCAAAATACCTATGCTTGTTCTCGTCATTTTTTTTTTCTGGGAAGGCATGAAGAAGGATATCCTTCACTTTTCCACTGAATGTGAAGCGTGCCAATGTAGTAAAGGTGAAACTATTAAGTCTCTAAGATCTCTACAACCCCTATTCATTCCAACTTCAATGTGGAAAAATATCTGCATGGACTTTATCGTGGGCCTCACCAAAGCTGGGAACAAGTCAGTCATCATGGTGGTGGTTGATCGCGTCTCCAAGTATGATAATTTTTGTGCATTACTCCACACTTTCACACCGACATTCGTAGCACAAGTTTTCCTTGATCAAATTTTCAAGCTACATGACATTCCCACCTCTATTGTATCAGATTGTAACCCCACTTTCACTAGTACATTTTGGTAATAGTTGTTTAAATTGCAAGGCACCCAACTGAACATAAGCACTGCCTATCACCCTCAGTCTGACATCCAAACATAAGTGGTCAAAAAATGTTTGGAAACCTACTTGCAGTGTTTTGCTTCTGAAAAAAAACACCAGTGGGTGCAATGGATTCCCTTAGTAGAATGGTGGTACAATAATTCATATCATACAACCACTAAAATGACCCCATATGAAGCACTGTATGGCCAACGACCACATATAGTTACTACCTATCTTCTAGACACACAAAAGGTCTAATATATTGATACAATTTTGTAATATAGAACTTCCACCTTATCGGCCCTGAAGAAAAACTTCCACATGGCCCAAAATCGTATGAACAACATGCATACCAACATTGTTCATAAAGGTTCTTTTAGGAAGGTGATCAGGTGTTTCTCCAACTCCAAACTTACAAACAAACATCTCTCAAAGCCTAGGGACATCACAAGTTGGCACCCAAGTTTTATGGCCCTTATCATATCATCAAGGGTATTGGTTTAGTGGCCTACAAATTGGCCCTTCCAGATACTTCCAAAATCCATCCAGTGTTCCATGTTTCCTGCTCGAAGAAAGTGGTGGGACAGAATTATAGGGTCCAAACCATCCTGCCTGAATTAGATGAAGAAGGCTCTGTTTGGATCCAACTAGAAGCAGTCCTCAATGCATAGGAATTTTGGTTGCATGGCATAACTATCAAGGAAGTGTTTATCAAGTGGAAGGACACATCACCAGAGGATGCAACATGGGAACCATCCACCATACTCCATCAGTTTCTGCATCTTCAACCTTGAGGACAAGGCTACTTTTGAAGGGGGAGGGAATGTTAGGATCTTATCCTAACCCATATTCATGGGTACTTAGTTAGTAGGTTATGTTTTCTATGTAATAAAGGACGACATTAGTTAATAAGGCCTAACAAATAAAGGAGAATAAGTCAATGTAAGAAGAACTAATAGAATATTTCTCTTCTAGAAAGATCTTCCTCTAGAAGTTTCCTTAGAAGGTAGAATTAGTATAAATAAGAGTAGGAGGTATTAGATATTGTTGTCTTGGATATTATTGTAATAAATATCTTCTCTGCTGGAGGTTTCCCCCTCGAAAAGGCAAGTGAACATTGTTATATTTAATAAAGGTGCCCTTTCTAGTATTATTTTGGTATTGCTCTGGCTATATTCGTGTTGTTCCATTACTGTTTGCTAAATATTTTTGTTCTTCATAATATATTACATCTAGTATATTTCAAATATTCAATTGGAATGGTGCATGTTACAACACTATGAATATTGAGAATTGTAGCCAAAAGATGTTGGGAAAAAATTCACTACATAAAGGAATCATTTGTGAGATGGCAACACTAGTGGATCTAGTGGATATAAATGTAGAATGGCCAAGTGGGACTTGGATAGAAGGTTCATAATAGGGATCATGGGTACATAATTGATCATAATGGAAGTGCACAGGGCAATGAGGTTCTATAGGAATTCAAGGACAACCATCTACAACAACAAGAAAAAAAAAAGATGAAATAAATGTGCATTGGAGTGCATAATGGAAGTGATGCATGAATGCATATATGGAATATAGAATGCATGTACATGAAGTAGGAATGATGGGATTAATTACTTGGTGCACATTGATGGGATTTTTTTGCATGTGGACATGCCTAGACATGTATATGGCATGAGTGTAGATTGAGTAGTCTGCTAATATATATACATGGATTAATGAAGCTATGATATTTGAATAAGAATAATGAAATATTGTGTATCCAAGAATCTGTTTATAGCATGGTTGAATATGTTGATGATGCTGATGCATATGAAAACCATCCAGGTGAAAATGAATGAGGATGGTAAGAATGTTGATCCATAGATTGGTGAAGGAATCGTGCAAGCTTCTAGAAACTATCAAATGATCAGGTATCATCAAGTAAATCCGGTAACAACCATGCATGTATTTGGTTGTTGTAATGTATAATTGCTCAAGCGAATTGAGGTAATAGTTCTCTTAATTAAATTCCAATAATTAAATTGATGTAAGAGGTAGAGGTCCTTGCAGGTAAACATTTATTTAGTGCTTGAATGCATCCATATGGAAGTTAATTACATATTATTTTATGTTGGTTATGACATCATAACCGAGTTAAGTTAGGATAAATACTTCTACAATAACAATGAATGCTATTAGGGATGACCAAGTGTGAGGACAGGATGTGGTTGGAAATGGAAGGTCTATAGAGCCATACAAGTGCGTAATGGTATTCCCTTGTATAACCAATGTTTGGACTGTAACCTCTTTGTTGACATGGGAGACCATTAAGATAATTATATTCCTAGTGTTGTGTATGGGTTGGAGGAAGGTATCCAAATGATTGGACAAGTAAATGGAGAAGAGTTTGGATAATATGTTAAGGCGTTGGCTATACTTTCCAACTCACATGGTGGAATACATGACATAGATATATGGTATTCCGAAGTCAATGCAAGGATTCATTGTGTAGATGTGGCCATGGGTATTAGCAGATTGATTTTATTTATTGGTAAAGTTTGATTACATTATGAAGAGCTTGGTGTGATGATAATGCATGTACATTGAATGATATCTTCATTCCAAATAATATGATTAATTGTTGATTTGCATTTTTTTTATAAAATAAATAATGGCTGGAAATAATTGAATTATTGGTAAAATACAATTCTGAGATCACTTCATGAGATATTATAAATATGCATGAATACTGACAGTTGTTTTCCTAAGTGAAAATTGAGAAAATGCAGTAAAAATGGTCTTATATATGGAAATGGTGTAATCCCATGAAGAATACCAATGCATGCTGCTACAAGAGACAAACAATTATGAGCGAAAAACTCATGCTTGGAAGATTTTGTTATCCCGAATAAAACAAATTTGAAAATTGATAATTGAAAATTGTATGATGTTGTCTCATATTGACTGTATGCATATGATGTAGATGGGATGATTTCAACAGGTTACATATTTCTAGTGGAAGTATAGCAACAAGTTGGCATTTGTATACGCAATAACACCTCGAAAAATGATGGATTGCTTGAGGAATCATATAATAGTGAAGGGGATACCTGATCCTAGAGGGTGAGTACAACAAGAAGAGGCAAGTTTTCAGGCTTGTAGGATAAGAGAGTTAGAGTTGGAGCAACAACATGGAGTGATTTTTGGAGTGTTTTGGAGCTGAACACTGAAGAAACAGGTTGTCAGGCCCGAACAATGAATTCCTATGTGGGAGTTTCACTAATGAAGAACTAGATTGTCAATCCTGAAGATTGAACTCATGTGAAAGTTTCACTACATCAACAAGGTTGCTACTACTTATTCCATGGTACTTTTTCATAGAATCAAATTCCCTTGAGATCCTAGTAGTGATATTCTTGGTCACCTGTGCTAGAGACCCAGTTAAAATGGTGCAGCCCGATGGATTGAGAGTAGTGAAGGGAAAACATTAGGAATG
This sequence comes from Picea engelmannii, assembly GCA_009831015.1. Classification (NCBI taxonomy): domain Eukaryota; kingdom Viridiplantae; phylum Streptophyta; class Pinopsida; order Pinales; family Pinaceae; genus Picea; species Picea engelmannii. The sequence goes on from ML804807.1 coordinate 13,342, forward strand.
GTATAGCCTGATGGACTGAGGCTCGTATTGAAGGGGTACATTCCTTGGGTTAGGAAGGTGTTTGGAAGAGAGCTAGTGGAAATCATGATATCTATAGAAGAATTCTAGTGGGTTATGTATGTGTTTTGGGCGGTAGTACCTATGCATTTATGTTCTTGGGACACAATTCCCATGTGATATTAGGTCATAGATATTATATGTTCATTAATGGTTAGGGAGAAAAAATCATAAAATGAATGTACACATGGTAGTGTTGTGCATTGAGGATGGTGCAAAAATAAGGTGGAGGGGAATGTAACATCCTTCGTTTTAATCCCCATAAATTATAGTGTAATTGTATAAATGTGAATTAGGCTAGTGAGTTGATATGTTTGGGGAAAAAATACCATATTGATTTAATATGGCTAGGATCCAAACTATGTAAATGGTACATTGAAAATGATTAATAAAAATGATAATTATTGGTTGTGATACAAGAGGGGAAAAAATGATGGGGGGCTATGATTCCACAAGAGAGAGGAGTCCAAGGGGGATTTTATTCATGGGTATTAATCCAACCCACGTTCCTGAATTTTATTATCATTGTGCATAAACCTTCTAATTTGTTGTTGAGTGTTCCCAAATCCAATCATTAAACTCATGTAAGAGGATGGGTGTGAGGAGTCACATCCTAGATTTATTGGGAGTATGGGGATGAAGTACAATCATCTTTGGGAAGAGTGAGAGTCAAGCAAGTAATGGATAAGTAGGGAAATTTGTATGTAGAAGAGAGATAGTTTTTACATGCAAATTTTGGGTAGCAAGGGAGGAGTTGAGTGATAGGAAGAGCACCAGTCATGTTGTGCTTGAAGGAAACTATTATTGAGCTATGTTTATGTTGGAAATGTGGCTTCTGTGCCTATAAAATGGGCCATAATCCTGAACTGTGTTTTATTGTTGAGGAAATGGTTCAAGAGCCTTATGAAGGTTGTTGTGAACACTCCTAGGGAAGTTGTGAGTTCCTAGAGTCCCCGGGTGAGATATTCCCAACCAACCGAGTGCACTAGAAGCCCTAATAAACAAATGGTGTATCCCGATGGACTGGGAGCAGTGAAGGGGGGACATTAGGAATGGTACATCTTGATGGAATGAGAGAAGTGATGTAACACCCTGTTTCCCCCAGTTTGTAAATATAACTAGACTGGCCGAGGTCTATGGAAAACTCATAAGTATGAACATGTGATGTAAATGGACCTACATAAAGAGGTCAATGAATGTGAATAACATTATGAATTTATTGCAGGACTGTTGATGAGGGGATGTGCAGAAAAGAGACCACGATGGCGGTGGAAGGCACCTGAAAAGGTGGCGTTAACTTCCACCGAGAATTAAATACCGTATTTGGACTCCACTGGCCCGGAGAACCAAAAGCGGCTCGCTAGCCCTAAAATTCAATACCTCGCAGGTTGGTAGGTGGATGGCTTGATGAAGGATGGGATGGTGAACTGCCCATCCGTAGAGCCGTCAGGCCTGATCAGCGCGAGGGTAATCGTGCCACATGCAACCTCGCGAGAGGATAAGGCATATGACAGAGACGATTGAAAAGGGGAGACGCGAGGGGAACTTTGGATTACATAGAGTGAGTGATAGCAGAGAGGAAGGATTGCAACCTTCTCTCCTGGTCACTGGTAGACAGAGAGACGCAGGTCTCGGAACATCGTGGTCTCAGCTCGGGGGTGGCTAGTGGTAAATCCATTGGGAGTCGCTGAGCCTACGGTTGGGTGGAAACGAGCACCCCTCTCAGTAGTTGCACCCACTTCTGGTGTTATTTCTGATAAGTATTTTATGTATTGCATCT
>ML804807.1:33897-57440 GCA_009831015.1 Picea engelmannii
CAAACAAAATTAAAAGAAAAAAAAAAACTAAAGAAAATAAAAGAAAACCCTAATCTAACCTCATAAAAAAAAGGAAATAGAATTAATCAAGGTCACAACTGACCTATAATAATAAGAAAACAACAAGAAAAGGATAAATCAAGGAAAACAAATAAAAATCAAGAGGAAATCAAACAAATACAAACAAACTAGAAATAGAAGAGAAACAAGCTAAAAACAAACAAAGTAAAAACATAACTGCAAGCAATGGAAAAACAACAATAAAACCAAAAAATATAAGCACTAGCAATAAAGCTTAAAAAGGGGACCACACTAGGAAAAAACAAAACTAGTAAAAGGAAAAACACTTAAAAAAAATAAAGAGAGACTTTTGAGAATATAAACAAAAAAACCCCTAATTTAGAGAAGCAATAGAAATAAAAGAAAAGAAATAAAATTTAACAATAAACTAAATCATCAAAGAAGTTTAGCAAGAAAAAAATTGATCCAGACAAACCAACAAAATAAGATAACCAAAATAAAATAAAATTAGGAACTCGGCTTAACAAAAAAGGATACAAAAAACTAGTAGAATGCGAAGAAAACAATACAAGGGAGAAAGAAAAAGAAAAAAAAAGAAGAATAGGGAAAAAACAAACCAGACCGAGGGGATAGAGAAAGGAAGAGTACAAACAACACACAGAAAAGGGAGAAAGGGCACAATCCTTACCGTTCTACCTATTTCTTCTATGGTAGATCACCAGAAGCCAACTCTCACTAATCTCCAGACCTCCATGCTTGTTAAGGTTGTTGGGGTGTTTAATGATTTCAATTTCTTTTCTAACTCTACGTTTGAAATATTGATCCTCTTTAACCAAGATATTGGTGTCTTCTAGGCACACATGGTGTCTGTTACACTTTAAATTTTTACCTATCCATTCCTCCTTTTGAATGCCACCATCCAAGGAACTTGAAGGATCTATATTTATTAAGTAAATAGTAGTATCCACTGCCTCTACCCAAAACTGTAAGGGAAATCCTGCATGCAATCGCATGCTCCACAATTTTCTTGTTCATCCTTTCTGATGCACCATTTTATTGTGGTGTTCTTGGAACCATCGTCTCTCCACGAATCCCATGATATGGATTACAATAACTATCAAAATCCTTGTTGTAGTATTTATTATCCCCCATTTCTAGGAATAACTAAGGAGACAATGTCTTGAGGCCCTCAGGTTGCAGACATGGACTACCGAGAGATGAATTTACCAATAGTATCCATATACCACTAAGAAGATCCCCACATCACACCACTCATCACCTCATGATTGATGACTGCACCATTCACCACACCATCTTGGCTCACAAAGGAAAACTGGTCTTGGTCCTTGAGGTAATGAGTCCAGTGTTGTGGTAAGTGTGAGTTTAATAAATGAAGCATTTGAATATGTTTCAAAGGGTTCTTCCCTGATTTTGAAAGCATTTTCTTGGAAATTATGCTCTTTTCCTTATTTCACCTTGGACATTTTTGTCCTAGTAAGTGGTCACCCTCGGGGAAAGGGTTGCTATTGAGGGGTCTCCTTGATGAGTCATCGTACTTCTCCCACACATACTTTCTGTTTTCCATGTTTCTTTCCCTTCATTTCCTCATCTTTTGTTTTTTCATGGCACAATGACCCAATTAGGGCTTGTAGCTAGAAAAAGATAAAATTCAATCATAAACCTTCCCCCTATTACTATAACAGGGTCAAAGTATAGGCAGATCTATGATATCCCTTAAAAGACAATCTAATTCCTAAACTACCCAAAACACTCTAAATGTATGAACGGAAATAGATAGGAAAGTAGGTCAGAAGTAGTACCTTTGGTTCAACGTTTGATGTAGACCACCTCCAACTTTGTAGCTTCCCAGGATACAAGTCTCCTCCCAAAGCTAACCTGCAAGAACACTTAGGCAAACAATGCTACAAATATTCTATCTCTACTCATCAATATTAGTGTTAGATATAAACCATTATGCATAAATAAAATGACAAATATAAAGATATCATTTGGGACAGGTAAAAGATTCTTTTATTCAAATCCAAAGATCGAAAATTACAACCTTTGTAGGCCGACACTCCGTGAACATCGTCCAAGTGCAATATCCCAATGCCTTCTCTCACAATCAAGTGATCACTTCAGGGGAAGGGAAGGGATTGTATAGGAGAAAAGAATAGAGAGGGAATGCTGAGGCAAAAAATCAAAAGGGGTTGCAAATACTTGGGCAAGAAGGGAAATGGATTTCGGAAAAGTTTCACTGTTCTAATGATTGATCATGGAATGGGACCCCAAGTGATGATGCTACACCTAGGCACCTACCTCAACAGGTCCCGTGCCTGACCTCCCGGTTTTAAGGATCGCTCTAATTTCACTTTCGAGCCGAAGTGGCTCTTTCGATTCCTTACTGGAATCTCTGTTAAAAAGCCGATCCACAAGTCCTTCCTTTACCCTTGTCACGGATTCTTCACATGCCTGATCTCTCCCCAACAGAAATTTCAGGTTTCGGGGTTTTCTAATTCCTGTTGTCGAGAACCTCTGTCTTCTCGATCTCCCGATCTCCGATATGCCGATTTTCCGAAACGACTTTAACTTTAGTTAGCCCCCTGGGCTATACCTTTGTCCACATGACCTCCCCTTATATGACTGCAGTCCCTTTTGGGGTTTCGCGACTCAAGCGGCCGACCTCTTGGTCTCTCGACTCTCGAAGTGCCAATTCCCGAAATGCCAAAATGGCCTTGCCTTTCGAGATTTTCCCTGAAAACCTAGATCGCTGCCATGCGTCCCCTCGAGATGGACGGTCCTTGTCGTTTCAGGATTTCGGGTTTTGAAACACCGAAATGCCTATGGTTTCTTTCCCTCGGGACTCCTGAATTTCTGAATCCCGACCTCCGATATGATGAAATGACGTCAGTTGGACCCACAACAGAGCTTTCTACCTTGTCGGGGTTTCAGACTTCGTGGTTATGAAATGCGCGGGTCTCCTATATTCAGGATTCGTGAAATGTCCAACCCCGATATGCCGATGGACTTACCTATCAGGATTTTCCCCAAACTCTTGGATTTCCGCCACGCGTCCTCCTATGATGGACGGTCCTCAATCATTTTGCGATTTCATGAAATCAAATGTCGAAATGCTCCGCATCCTGTCCTCCTGATCCTCGAAGTCCCGACATGCGAAATTTCGATGGGTTCTTGATCGCCGCCACGTGTCTCAACAGATGGACGGTCCTGATTCAATTCGAGATTTCGCGACTTGCGATTTCCCGATGTCACAATTTCTCTGTTAACTCGAAACCTCGGTAGCCGAAATACTGATGGGTTCTTGATCTCTGCCACGTGTCTCAACAGACGGACGACTCAGATCAAATCTCGGGATTTTCACTATGAAGTGACCCGATCTCTCATCATCGAGATCTCCGATATTTCGATAAGCCTCCCCTTTCGGGACTTCACTCCTCTATTCACGAAGGCTTAAACTTCACGTAACTCCTGTCAGATCCAACGACTGCCAGGTATCTGAGTGAGATCCGATGGCTCACGATCTCCTCTTCCCATGCGCTCCTCCTGCTGCGCCCTGGACATAGAAATTTCAACGGTCCAGACTCTATCGTCTCATCCAACAACAGTTGTGCTCCCTCCTGAGCTTCTGCGCTTTCTTCCAGGACTTGGAAGAATTTCCAAAAGCCAAAGACCTCAACCTTTGCTCCCTTTCCTCTCTACGAGTTCCATAATTTTAATCCTTGCCTGTGCATATAAAACCATTGTCCCTCCTGAGATTTGGGTACTCTGAACTCGTCAAAGAGTTTGGTGGCCTCTTCACTCCTTGCAACTACGGCTTCGTGCACCTAAAGCACTAACCCTCCTGAGCTTCACGCCTGAATCCTTGGAGGATTCTGACTCCTACGTATCTACAGAGTCCCTGCACGCAAAGTGCTATTCCTCCTGAGCTTCTTAATTATTCAGACCCCTAAGGGATTTTATCCTTCTTCCTTCTCCCGCAAATGGAGAATTTGGATGCCCTCCTGGCTAGTCTTCTGCTCAAGCAACCTATTGCAGAGTCTGTAGGGTGTTCAACAACCTTGTGAAGATCCTTTAATGGACTCTTCCTCAATTTTAAGAATTCAAAGAGTTCTTTTCTTCTGTGCCTATCTGCACACCTACTCAATGCCCACCTGGCAGAGTATCTTCTTACAGAACGTCCAACAGTTCTGGCCTCTCCTGTTCACCTTATGCACCTACTTAATGCCCTCCTGGCAGAGCTCTCACAATCCTTAGTGATTCTGGTTCTTCTGTTGAACTCACAATAGAGTTCTTACTCTGTGCACTCCTTGCACTGGCTCAATGCTCACCTGGCAGAGCTTTACAAAACTCCTTAGAGATTTCTGTCTGCAACTGTGTTCCTCCTACACAACCTTGCCTCCTAAGGTATTCAACAACCTCAAAGGTCTTCCTCTGAATTGTTGATTTCATCTACTATGCCCTCCTGGCACGTCTTTGTTTGAATCCGCAGAGTTCAGAAGTGCATCTATGCACTGGTATCCAGAGACCGCAGTACTCTGTCACACCCTCCTGGAATGAAACCACAAAGAACTTCTCAAGCCTGAAATCAAACAACCTGCAAATGTCTAGCATACATCTACAACATAAAAGAACACAATGAAATCATCCACATAACACAGAAATACATGCAGGAAAAAATGCTTCTGGTTTGTATTAAAATGGCAAATGCTTGTTTGTACAAGGTGTTCCTAAGAACGGCCTATAACAAGGTCTCGAATCCTTCTCTCTTCTGCTCTCCTAGATCTATCATTCTACTAACTATCCCCACTCTACTTTCCCTATTACCAAATGAGATACAATATGATATTTTACCTGAGGGGGCTCTTCGAGCTCTTCCCTCCAATCTACCTACCCTATTCAATGACATTGAATGGTTGTCTAGTCCGCAGATTGGATCTAGATCTCAACCTTTACAACATTAAAGGCCTACCTACTCTAATGCCTGCACAAAGGCATGGATCCATGGCTCAACAACCTACAACATTAATTACATTCAAATTTGAAAACGAGGGTTGCACCTCTCTTTATCCTTGAATGCATGCACTGACTTGGCTGGATGGCTGGCTGAATGATGTGGAGAGATGCTCCTGCATCATACTCCTCAACTACAAAATTCATGAGCTGCTTCTCATGAGCTTCCCATCTCAGTTGTTGAAATCCTCCTGGATCCCAAACAAATTCCTGGAGTTGTTCATCCGCTCCATCTCCCTGCTGCTGCTGTTTCTTTTCTTCTGCTCAACGCCTCCTTGCTGGTAGTCTCTACTGACCGGATCATCAGCTCCCTGATTATGTTTATCACTTCATCCAACTGCTCCAATGGCTGGCCCTGTTCATGCAGTCTCTCCAGTTGCAAAAATTTTCTGCAATTGGGTAGATCATTGTGATCTCCCATGCCTTCTTCATTTGCTGCCAACTTCACTTGTTGGATGTGCACACTCTGCACCTTCACCCTTCTCTCCAGGGATTCAATATGTTCATACAGATCAGCCAAACTAATGTTGTCTGCTTCTTCTTCTTCTTCTTCTGCAAACTCCTAGGTTGCAGTCTTTTCAGTCTCCTCGCTGAAAATATTGAGCCATTCCTTAGAATTCTCATCATCCTCTTATGCTTGGGCAGTCTCAAATATATGCTCCAATTCTTCTTTGACAGTATCAGCTGGCTGTTTTTCTCTTGTTGTCGATGCTTCATCTACAACAAAGGCTTCTGCCTCCTCTGAGCTAAGTGGTCGGGATATTTCATTTCCCCCAATCATCAGAAGATTTCTCCGATCTTCCTCCTCTGTCAGCTGCATCTGCTGATCCAAACTCACCTCTGAGTTTATGAGACCCTCATATAGTCTCATTCACTTATCCCTACTACCCTGGAAAATTGGGATTTCCATACTGCTTCCCTGGCAGATTATGAGATAAACCGATCCCATCTTCATCAGCACCCCTTACCGAATTGAACTCACCTTCTTGTCCATGATAATTTCAGACAGTCTCGTATTCTTATCTCTGCCCTCCTAGCAATTTAAGATGCTTCCACTACCCTCCTGGCAGTCTCCGAGATAACGCAACGACCTCATTTCATTGCCCAGCTGGAAATGTGAAATTCCTTGGCTTTCCTCCTGACAGTCCGTATGATCTTCAACTGATCTCAACTCCTTTCCCACCTGGAAATTTGAAATTTCCTCTCTGCCCTCCTGGCAGTTCTTGAGATCTTCAGCTGATCCCATTTCATTCTCTTCACCGAGAATTCTTCCAGTCTCTGGTTCACATATCTGAACCATCTCCTCAGGTCCATCAAGGTTTTCAGCATGCCTCAACCATCCTCTTAACATCCTACGCTGTATTCTAGCCATCAACTCCTTGACTGACCATTTTACCTTCGGCTTCCTCATGGGCCATTCATATACCCATCTTGACTTGGCTTTCTGCTGCATTCGAAATGCAAGATTTTCTATTTCTTTCCTTATATCAACGAGCTCTTCATCTATTTCTTCTTTACTCACCAGCTCCTAGTTCTTCCTTCCATCATACCTATGGCCTTCAGTATCCATGTTGTTGTCTCTGTCTGCCCTCCTGGAAAATCTGATGCTCACTCCTGCAAACCTGAGTGCTTCAGCCTCTTCCTACAGTCCTGCTAACTATCTTCTCGATTATTGCCTACCCGTGAACAATAACCACAGAGTCCTCAACAATCCTGTCTTCTTTTGCCTCGCTTCACCTGAAATATACAAGTGGAGTCCATCTCTGATACCACACTTGATGACTCTACACCCAGGTGCCTACCTCAGTAGGTCCCGCGCTTGACCTCCCGGTCTTAAGGATCATTCTAATTTCACCTTCAAGTCGAAGTGGCTCTTTCGATTCCTTACTAGAATGTCTGTTAAAAACCCGATCCACAGGTCCTTCCTTTACCCCTGTCATAGATTTTGCACATGCCTGATCTCTCCCCGACAGAAATTTCGAGTTTCGGGGTTTTCTGATTCCCGTTGTTGAGAACCTCTGTATTCTCGATCTCCCGATCTCCGATATGCCGATTTTTCAAAACGAATTTAACTTTAGTTAGCCCCCTGGGCTATACCTTTGGTCCACATGACCTCCCCTTATATGATCGCAGTCCCTTTCGGGGTTTCACGACTCAAGCGCCCGACCTCTTGGTCTCTCGACTCCTGAAGTGTCGATTCCCTAAATGCCAAAATGGCCTTGCCTTTTAGGATTTTCCCCGAAAACCTAGATTGTTGCCACGCATCCCCTCGAGATGGACAGTCCTCGTCGTTTCACGATTTCGGGTTTTGAAACACCGAAATTCCTATGGGTTCTTTCCCTCGGGACTCCCGAAGTTCCGATTCCCGACCTCCGATATGATGAAATGACGTCAGCTGGCCCCACAATGGAGCTTTCCATCTTGTCAGGGTTTCAGACTTCGCGGTTCCAAATGCGCGGGTCTCCTATCTTCAGGATTCGCGAAATTCCGAACCCCGATATGCCGATGGACTTTCCTATCGGGATTTTCTCCGAACTCTTGGATTTTCGCCACGCGTCCTCCTATGATGGATGGTCCTCAATCATTTCATGATTTCACGAAATCAAATGCGAAAAATTCTCTGCATCCTATCCTCTTGATCCTCGAAGTCCCGACATGCGAAATGCCGATGGGTTCTTGATCGCCGCCACATGTCTCAACAGACGGACGGTCCTGATTCAATTCAGGATTTCGCGACTTGCGATTTCCCGATGTCACAATTTCTCTATCAACTCGAAACCCCGGTAGCGGAAATACCAACAGGTTCTTTATCTCCACCACGTGTCTCAACAGACGGACGACTCAGATCAAATCTCGATATTTTCACTATGAAGTGACCCGATCTCTCGTCATCAGGATCTTCGATATTCCAATAAGCCTCCCCTTTCAGGACTTCACTCCTCTGTTCATGAAGGCTTAAACTTTGCGTAACTCCTGTCAGATCCAACGACTGACGGGTATCTGCGTGAGGTCCGACGACTCACAATCTCCTCTTCCCTTGCACTCCTCCTGCTGCTCCCTGGACATAGAAATTTCAATGGTCCAGAATCTATCGTCTCATCCAACGACAACTGTGCTGCCTCCCGAGATTCTGCTCTTTCTTTCGGGACTTGGAAGAATTTCCAAAAGCCAAAGGCCTCAACCTTTGCTCCCTTTCCTCTCTGCGAGTTCCACGATTTTAATCCTCGCCTATGCGTATAAAACCACTGTCCCTCCTGAGCTTTGGGTACTCTGAACTCGTCAAAGAGTTCGGTGGCCTCTGCACTCCTTGCAGCTATGGCTTCGTTCACCTAAATCACTAACCCTCCTGAGCTTCACGCCCAAATCCTTGGAGGATTCTGACTCTTGCGTCTCTACAGAGTCCCTGCACGCAAAGTGTTATTCCTCCTGAGATTCTCAATTACTCAGACCCCTAAAGGATTTTATCCTTCTTCCTTCTCTTGCAGATGGAGAATTTGGATGCCCTTCTGGCTAGTCTCCTACTCAAGCAACCTATTGCTGAGTTTGAAGGGTGTTCAACAACCCTGTGAAGATCCTTTAATGGACTCTTCCTCAATTTGCAGAATTCAAAGAGTTCTTTTCTTTTGTGCCTATATGCACACCTACTCAATGCCCACCTGGTAGAGTATCTTCTTACAGGACATCCAATAGTTCTGTCCTCTCCTGTGCACCTTATGCACCTACTCAATGCCCTCCTGGCAGAGCTCTCAGAATCCTTAGTGATTCTAGTTCTTCTGTTGAACTCACAACAGAGTTCTTCCTCTGTGCACTCCTTGCACTGGCTCAATGCCCACCTGACAAAGATTTATAAAACTCCTCAGAGATTTTTGTCTGCAACTGTGTTCCTCCTACATAGCCTTGCCTCCTGAGATATTTAGCAACCTCAAAGGTCTTCCTCTGAATTGTTGATTTCAGCTACTATTCCCTCCTGGCACGTCTTTCTCTGAATCCGTAGAGTTTAGAAGTGCATCTATGCACTGGTATCCAGAGACCGCAATACTCTGTCACACCCTCCTGGCATGAAACCACAAAGAACTTCTCAAGCCTAAAATCAAACAACCTGCAAATTTCTAGCATACATCTACAACACAAAATAACACAATGAAAGCATCCACATAACACATAAATACATGCAAGAAAAACTGCTTCTGGTTTGTATTAAAATGGCAAATGCCTGTTTGTACAAGGTGTTCCTGAGCACGACCTGTAACAAGGTCTCAACTCCTTCTCTCTTCTTCTCTCCTGGCTCTATCATTCTACTAACTACCCCCACTCTACTCTCCCTATTACCAAATGAGATACAATACGATCTTTTACCTGAGGGGGCTCTTCGAGCTCTTCCCTCCAATCTACCTACCCTATTCAATTACATTGAATGTCTGTCTAGTCTGCAGATCGGATCTAGATCTCATCCTTTACAACATTAAAGGCCTACCTACTCTAATGCATGCACAAAGGCACGACTCCATGGCTCAACAACCTACAACATTAATTACATTCAAATTTGAAAACGAGGGTTGCGCCTCTCTTCATCCTTGAATGCATGCGCTGACATGGATGGCTGGCTGGATGACTGACATGGAGAGATGCTTTTGCATCACCAAGACCTTGTTTTATATGAAAAAAGGATAGTTATTCGGTTTGGGGACGAGCTATAGAGGGTGAATTGGTTAGGAAACCTCCAATATCCTTGCAACTTTTAATTTTTTGCAATTTTTGGAGATAAATGTTGGTTGTTTAGTATGCAGCTAGTGTATGTAATTGGGTTTTCTAGTATGCATCTAGCATATGTACGTGGGAATTAGTGAAGTAGGGCCCGTACATGCTCCAAAAAATGTTTTTTAAAGAGATTTCCTTAGCAGTAATTTGGAAAATTTTGCAAGTAGAAGGACTAATGCCATGTATGCATAGGTAGGGAATTTTAGGTCTATAAAATAGATGCTCACCTAGGGATCCCGAGAAAAATGAAATGTTTCTCACAAGAATTGAGGGACCAATAAAATAAATAACTGATTAAACATGCCAACGAAGGTAGAGTATGTGTGGGCAATGTTTTTCATGCTTAGGTAGAAGTCCCATTTTAACTTCAACTTGGAAACACTCTAACAAATTAATGGTAAAAAAGGGTTTGGAAAAATCATGCATCTCGGATGAAGGGAAACATGCCTTCTACAAAGGAACCCATAAATGAGACAATATGATCCCTTGTATGTCAATAAACCCCATGCCCAAAAGTATTACCCGCATCCACCTCATACACTTCACATGACTTAGAGAGGGTACACCTCAGAAACATCCCTTAACTTGAGGAATGACTCACCCAATAGGTCACCATTACAACCCTCCCATACTTAAATATGGCAAGTGTTGAACACACTTCGTACACTAAGAGGGGGGAGGGGGTGAATTACTGTGTGGACTATTCTAACTCTTTCTTCTCACAGGTTAGGAGTTAAAACATATTTGAAGAGATTAAGAAAAATCAAATCATAATTACAAAGGACACATAGACACTAGATGTTTGTATTAGCTTTTGTATAATTGATATGAATATCGTAATATAAATATATGTGAAAGAGGATTTTCCTAGCATCAACTGATTTGTTTCAGTACCAATTGAAGTAAGGAGCACCAAATCCTTGGAGAGCACCAACTCTCAGGCAAGACCCAGCTTGCCGAAAGAACCCAGTCTTTCCAACTAGATTTTATTCAACTCCAGTAGTAGTGATCCATTATAGAATCAACTCTATCTCATGATCAGAGGTATATCACAAAACACGCATCACCGCATTTCATCTTATCTCTGAAATTCACGCCTTCTTCGCTTTATCTTTCATCTGATCACTTCACACAATATTCGCTTCTACATATCTCTCTTATATTCGCACAGACCTCAGGTCCATATCCTCTTCTTCACTTCACAAGCCACGCTTCATATGAAAGCACCGTTTCAAGTGAACGAATCATGGTTTCATTTATAGTGGCTTATGCTCAAAACTTGTTTAAGTTATTGAGCCGACCTGTGTAATAACCAACTTGTTCATTAACAATTTTGGGACCACCAAAGATCATCGTTTCGGGTCTTCATTGTTAAACCTGGCATCCCCTTTCCTTTCACAAATCGATCACAGTCATGGATCGATTTCCTTCGTTTCTGTGACAACAAAAATAGGTACTTCCTTCAAACCATGATCATATGATCAATGGTGTAGAACCACGGGCTTTACAATTAAGCGACTTACATTCTGACCTTTAAGTATTTTTACCATATGACCAACGACGGTGACCTCATGCTAGGCGAGACGATCTCTTGAGTTTTTATCGATTCAACGGTCACGATTCAATCTCCCGATGAAATGGACGATTTTTGGGACTTTGGGTATTCGCCCTTTGGGTCTTTGTGACTTCCAAGCTTTCAAATCTACTGAATACAATATCGTCGAATAGACTAGATGTTTCACCTTTATATCTCGAAACCAGATCAATGGTCATATATGATCCTTACATCACTCCTTTCATTCCTTAATCCGATGGCCAAGACTTAATCAAGTGTTGAGATGGATGGCCACCAATTACTCCGGGTCTTCGGACTATTATGCTTACACTATCCTTCCATTGTATTTTTATCAATGATCGAGAGTATACTCGACATTAGATCGACGATCAAGATCTCCTTCGGGTCTCCAGACTCTGGAGATTTCAAATCTCAAACCCCTTCTCTCCTCCGTATGCCAATCTTTCAGAGCTTACAATCTGCTGACGCATGTCCCTTTCTCGATCAGTGGTCGAGATCCTTTCGTGTCTTTGGGCTTCGGAATTCTCAAGCCTCAAATCTCACTGTAGTATGATCAATGATTGAGAATAATCCAAGGCGATTATTTCATATCGGACGACTTATGTCCGCTTTGGGACTTCAACGTTCAGGACTTTGGAGGTCTCATATAAATGTTGCTCCATTTTCCTCTGGAGTGACCATATGGTAAGCAATTTATCAATGGTGGGGACCACTTGTTGTTGGTTAACATTTCCACTTACACTATCCTTCCACTAAGTAGATCGACGATCGAGGATTCCCCCGACATCAGATCGATGATCGAGATCTCCTTCGAGTCTCCGGAGATTTCGAGTCTCAAAACCTTTCTTTCCTCTGGAGTGATGTCACATACTTACGTAACTTGATGACATTTCATGAGCCTAGTGGCTACCACATGTCACTCTGATTTGTGATTTTCATGTACCAGTAATGTCGATTCAACTTGACACTTGTCGTTCTCTGATTGTGCCATGCGTCCTTCCTGACATAGACTACTGACGTGGTCTGTCACTGTTTCTTGCTCACGTCGACGTAGATCTATCGATGTGACACATGTTCATATCGTTTATCTAATGGTCAAGATAGTATCTGAAGGGTATCTCAGATCGACAGCTGAGAGTAACTTCAGAACTTCATCCTTCGGGACTTCGTGACTTTTAACATTTGAAACTCCCGAAGAAATTCCCCCGGAGTGACGTAACTTGCTTACGTCGCTCGTTGATGTGGAATGAGCCAATTTCCTCTTGACACTTATTGTTGGCATAGGGGAAAACCCAGGGTTCAATGCTACAACAGTGCACCAACAAAACCCTAACTATCGTCCCTTTCGACAACAATTGCGAAGTAGATGAAGTCTCACCTGAGGTAGAGGTAGGGGTGGTTGCAGAACTCCAGTGTCTAAAACCTTAGCTGGGACATAGATATGTGATTACACCACCTTAAAAAATCACTTAGCAGTTACAGTTCATTAATTTTCAACCTTAGTTGACAACGAAGTTAAACCCTAACAATAGATCAATGTAGTATTTATACAGATCCAATAGATTCAAGTACTAAGCATACCAACATAGATCATATCTAGCATTTATTCGCATTATTCAACACTAAGATACCATATCAGATCTGTCTAAGCATACATCAATACACTAAGCATTTAATCACATAGATAAGAGGACAACCATAAAGCACATAGCATTCACAACGCAGGATATACGTGGTTCACCCCCACCCTAGGGCTACGTCCACCAACTCTTCTTATTTATTTCTTTCTGTCAATCTTCTACATGCATAGAGCCATGATATCTTACTCCACAGAGGACAAGAGATATGGACACATCGCTAGATCCTTCTTCCCTGTATTACAACACAAATCCTTCCATAGTCTCTTACAATCACTTGCATTTAGCTCTGCAAGTCTTAATCACATCTTCTTGCACATAGCTAGTACTATCACTCAACTATGGGTTACTTTCTTGCATCGCCTAGCTTTCTATTTATACATTAAAAAATGGGCCTAAACATGGGTAAACCCATGGGACGACATCCCCATTCCCGTTACATAAACCCAAAACCCAAAAATCCCTAAAAAGGGGTCGAGATCCCGCCATCTCTACTTCGACTTGCGCTTCGTCTTCGACAGCCTGTCGAAGTCCCAAAAGTAGGTCAAACATGACCAAGGATCCTCAAAACTTGGTCAAGGGCCAACATGCCCCCAACACTCACCTGTGAGTCATCCCGAGTCACTCTGTTCTGGGTAGATATGCTTCAAAAGCCTCAAGCTTGGCTAGAGCTTATTCGACTTGTTGTTGCGCCAGGGCCTCCTGCTCGGTGAAATCTTGGATGACTGCTTCATTGACAGGTCCCTGTAAATGTTGTTTGACTACAACATATACTTGTTCCAACTCTGTGCCTCGACCTTCAATCTCCTCAAACAATTGGCAAGCTTCGTCCTGGACAGGTTGGAGCCTTTGAGTCACTTCCATGACTTTTATTTGAATGGTGTGGACCTGTTGTTGAGCAGTGCGTTGTTCTTGGGATTGCTTCATCCTTTCAACTGCTGATAGGAGATTCAACTACACTTGTACTGTTGTTTCTTTCTGCTTTTCCTCCTGGAGATGTGACTCCAGTACCTTTAGCTCAGTATATTTAGTGAGTTACTCATAACTATGTGCATTGCAAGCACTTAGTTGTTTGCATTCCAGAGTGAATGATTTGATCCTCTCTACTGCGCTCTAGGCAGTGGCTTCGCGTTGATCTCGCACATCCTGCAGGGTACTTGGAATTGTTCATAGTTCAAGGTCTGCGATTCTCTATTGAAGCTGTTGGATAGCTTCCGAAAGCTGCTCTACTTGATGTTCCACTGTGTCTTCCTCCTTTTTCTCTAAGCCTGTCACAGAGCGAAGTGCTCTGCTAACTGCTTCTTTTACTCCCACCTATTCTTCGAGCAACTTCTCTTTCTCTTGCTAAATCTATGTTTTTTCTTCTTCAAACTTAGTTTGGAGGGAAGCCTTCTCTTTCTGTGCAACTTGGCGTTGTTCTATGACTACTTTTTGTACTTGATTTAGGGCCTCTGTGGCATGTTTGGTTACTTCCTGTGCGTGACGAAGGTGAGCTTCATTCACATCAACTAGTCTATGGAGTTGGGTAGGCTCATCTCCCAACTCAGGTGTTTTTTATGGTGGGGGTGTAGTGGATACTGCACAACTGGATTGAAGGGCCTATTGTACCCCTCTAAGTTCAACCTCAATTCTATCATACATCTCCTCCTTCTTGGCTTCATGTTTTTGCAAGATGTCCTGCAAGGCATCTGCTACAGCTGCGATGATAAATTTGAAGTCATCTACAGTGAGCACAGTCTGCATCTTAGTCAAGGTGGCTCTAGATTTATTTTGGGAAGTGTGTTTCATGGGAGAAACCTTCCTTTTCCTCAAGGTATCAGCCTCATCAACAAGGTCCCTAGGTGGTGTTACTTTGCCTTGCTTCTGTTGGTCTTCTTTTCCATTTGTCTCTTCTACTTTGTCATCACCCCCTCGTCCAGGTGATACCGAAGAAATTCCTTCTGATGCACTGCTCAATTTTTGGGCCTCTTCGGTATTCTTCATTCTGCTGGGTCCAGGAATATCCTTTTCTTCATGAGTGGTCTCAGGGCTGCCAATTTCAAGATCTGACATTTTTGCGGGGTCTGCGGGGATGAGGAGCTCTGCAGACTAGTCCTTGGTTATCTCTTCAAGGTCCTCCTCCATGAGCTTGTAGTACGTCGGTCCAATGGTTATAATTCTTCCAATGGTCATATCACTTCTCCATCGTGAAGTTCCATAGCGCACTGTTCTGATATCCCGACGAAGTTCCAATTTTGCAACTCTTCCTTCCGCGAAGTTCCCTCTAGGCCCTTCTGTAACTTTTTGACCTTTTTTATCTTCTTCCTGAGTTTTCTATCCTTCTTTCTGGTGATCTTTGTCTCGGTATTCCTCTTTCCATTCATATTCTTGTCTTATTTTGTTATAACATCTTCATGTTGTTGAGATTCTTTCATAGGATCAGAGAGTAATACTGCTTCTCTATCTGGGGTAGGTGCTCTACTTGTCTGTGAATCTTCTCGTGTTCTTTCAAATTTGTGATCCAATTTTATGGTTCTAAGTAGCTTCGATCTGTTCTCATGTTCTGCAATCAAGTGTGTTATCTTCCTAGTCATGAAATCTTTTAATTCCTATTTTTTCTGTTATAGGGCCTCCTCTTCTTTTCTTCTGGTACGATCTTTCTCGATCCAGGTTTTTCCTAATAACATAGTAAATGGAGCATTGTTCTCAATGAATCTAACAACCTCAAAATATTCCTCTATCGAAGCTCCATGAGAACTCATAGATACCTGGGCGAGTCTTCCACATAGGGTTATCAACGTTCCCCTGAATAATCCTAGTCCTCCCAATGAAGGAATCATAGCAGGCTTTCCCAAAATTTCCCAAGTTCTTTTTGTCATGATATTCACCTGTGTTTCCTCATCCAGGACACAGTCTATGTCGAAGTCTCATATTCTTGCTTCTATGCATTCGTTTTCTTTGAATATCTATGATAACTCGATATCTCTGTGATCATTTAGGGTTTCTTTCATTTGCAGTAATATAGTCTCTGATTCTCTTTGCGGTTCTGTCATGGTCTCAATTTCTTGACCTTTCTCAGGGTTTTCTTGTCTCATATTCATTCTTTCAATCTTAGCAATCATTCTACGAAAATCCAAAATTTCATGGTCCATAGCTTTACAACAAAGACAACTAGGTCTTCTACCAGGGTATTTATTGGCAAGATGTCCCGGTCTTCTGCAACTATAACAAAGGGTTAATCCTCTTTTTTGTTTAACTGATCCCCATCCTTTTCTTTGCTGCGCACTAGGATCATAGTAGCTAGCCTACAAAAAAATCTTTCTAGGATCCTGCATCCATTTGTTAGTCCAAACATTCTTTCTATGCATATGAATAACATACTTTCATTATTTCTATCAAATCTACTCATATCAAACCTTCTTTCTTCTAGTTGTGACCTAGTTTTCAAGCTAGGACAACATTTATCAAACATACCTAGATCCATACTCTTGAAACAAAAAATTTCCACTAATCTTACTTTCAGCAGAGCACAAAGCTTCCAGATCTAAAACTTTTCACTATGCTTACCTTTATCAGAGCACAAATCTTTCATAATTTTTTTTCACTATTCTTACCTTTTTTCAGAGCACAAAGATTCGATATCTTACCTCTTTTCTTCGAATATGAATTATCTTCTTAGCATAGAGATTTACAGGTCAAGTAGAATATTGTACTAAGGTAACATATCTATGCACATAGATTTCTTTCTTTCCTTTAGTTCCCAACAATCACAGTTTCAGGTCCCGACAACGGAACCATTTGTTGGCACAGGGGCAGACCCAGGGTTCAACGCTACAACAATGCACCAACAAAACCTTAACTATCAACCCTTTCGGAAACACCTATGAAGTAGATGAAGTCTCACCCGAGGTAGAGGTAGGGGTGGTTGTAGGACTCCAGTGTCTGAAACCTTAGCTGGGACACATATTTGTGATTACAACACCTTAACAAAGCACTTAGCAGTTACAGTTCATTAATATTCAGCCTTAGTTGACAATGCAGTTGAACCCTAACAACAGATCAACACAGTATTTATACAAATCCAATAGATTCAAGTACTAAGCATACCAACATAGATTAGATCTAGCATTTATTCACATTATTCAACACTAAGCTACCATATCAGATCTGTCTAAGCTTACATCAGTGCACTAAGCATTGAATCACATATACAAGAGGATAACCATAAAGCACATAGAAATCACAACGCATGATTTACGTGGTTCACCCCCACCCTGGGGCTACATCCACCAACTCTTCTTCTTTATTTCTTTCTGTCAATCTTCTACATGCACAGATCCATGATATATTACTCCGCAGAGGATAGGAGATCTGCGCACCTCGCTAGATCCTCCTTCCCTGTATTACAACACAAAGCTTCCATAGTCTCTTACAATCACTTGCACTTAGCTTTGCAAGTATTAATCACATCTTCTTGCACATAGCTAATACTAGCACTCAACTACGGGTTACTTTCTTACATCACCTAGATTTTTATTTATACATTACAAAATGGGCCTAAACATGGGTAAACCCATGGGCCGACATCCCCATTCCTGTTACATAAACCCAAAACCCAAAAATCCCTAAAAAGGGGTCGATATCCTGCGATCTCTTCTTCGACTTGCGCTCCGTCTTCAACAGCCTGTCGAAGTCCCAAAAGTAGGTCAAACATGACCAAGGATCCTCAAAAATTGGTCAAGGGAAAACACTTGTCATCACCTGATTATCCCACGTGTATTTTTTGACATGGTATGCTGACATAGCCTACCAACGTGGTCTGCTGTGTTTCCTTGATGACACAGTCTACTGACCAACAACCCTGATCCAACGATCCTCGTTTTGTCCTCCAAATTCGACGGTTCTTATTCACTTCAGATTTTTGGGCTCCAAGTATTTCAAATCTCAAACTAATAGAGCATCATTTCCTCAAATCTTTAGACCCAAAGTGAAGGATGTTTGTTCGATCAGGATCTTAGATCAATGACTCATTCTGTCCACAATGATCCTCTTCTGGATTATCCTGTGCTTCCACTTTAATACGATTCGACGACTGACAGGAATTGGGTTTGATCCGACGACTGACGAGTATTCAGATAATAAAAATCTCAACCTTTTATCCTCGCTTATCCTATCCTTCCACTCAAAAGAAATCCAACGGTTAAGAATATTCTTGAAGCAGATCAACTGTCGACGATGATTGTGAAACTACAACTTGTGAGTGATTTAACTCGACACCCGAATTATGTAATTTGAAGTTGTGCGCTGTTTGGTGAGTCAACCACAATTTTTGATCTTCAAAGCTATAATATTGGATGATCCTGACTAATTGAGGGATTGGAACTAATGTGATATTCAATTCTCCATTTGATCTCCGTAATTCACCCCTGTCGTTGATCTAGAAATTGTGCATACGACGGTCATGATTTAATCTAGGTTAGTCTGATCGTTTGTTGGATCAACCACAGTCATAGATATTTGGAGCTATAAGATCTGATGATCTAGTCCAATTGCGGGATTGGAACTAGTGATTCTTTTAATTCTCCTTCTGATCTCCACAAATTATCCGTGTCGTTGATCTGGCTTGCAGATCCAACAGTCACGATCCTCCAACGATCCTCAAGCCCATGGTCACTCATATGACCAATGTCTGTTATATTTAGATGATCAACACAGTCAAACTTGATCGAATGGATGTTGAGGCTTCTTCACTCCGATCGGATGACTATTGAGGCTTCTCATTCTGAGCTTATGCTTTTTCTGTGCATTGGTCGACTTCTAAATTTTCCATCGATCCCGACGATACTTCTGCAATGCGCTTAGTCCTTTTGATCTTTGATCTTCATTTACTAACCCTACTGAAATTTTATCATAGGATTGTTGATCCTATCATTATCAACAATAATCACTAATTTATTCATATTGTTCTCTTCTTCTGATATACTTTGCAATGTGATTTTCCTTCTGAGCTTTGATCTTCATATTGTTCACTCCTCCTGTTCGCTCCTCCTCCCGAGCTTGTGCTTTTGATCTCTGCATACTGTTTGACATCTTCTGCTAACCATTATACTATTGAAATCAATGACAATCTCATCTCTGGTAGTTCATCATTAACAACAGATAATCACATCGACTGTTGACATCAATGACAATATGTAATATGACATATTTTTAATTTTTGCAAATTTTGGAGATAAACGTGGGTTGTTTAGTATGCATCTAGTGTATGTACGTGGGTTGTCTAGTATGCATCTAGTTTATATGGGCAGTAGTGCAGCAGGGCACGTGCATGCTCCAAAAAATGTTTTTTTAAAGAGAGTTCCTCAACAGTAATTTGGAAAATTTTGCAAGTAGAATGGCTAATTCCATTCATGCATAGGTAGAGAATTTTAGGGCTATAACACAGATGCTCACCTAGGGATCCCAAGAAAAATGAAATGTTTCTCACAATAATTGAGGGACCTGTAAAATAAATAACTGATTAAACATGCCAACAAAGGTAGAGTATGCGTGGGCAATGTTTTCCATGCTTAGGTAGAATTCCCATTTTAACTTCAACTTGGAAACACTCTAACAAATTAATGGTAAAAAAGGATTTGGAAAAATCATGCATCTCGGATGAAGGGCAACACACCCTCTACAAAGGAACCCATAAATGAGACAATATGATCCCTTGTATGTCAAGAAACCCCATGCCCAAAAGTATTACCCGCATCCACCTCATACACTTCACATGACTTAGAGAGGTTACACCTCGGAAACATCCCTTAACTTGAGGAATGACTCACCTAATAGGTCACCATGACAACCCTCCCATACTTAAATATGGCAAGTTGCATAAAGTCTTTGAGCATTTGTTTATTTTGAGAGGGGGGATTTGATACACATGTTCAGGTGGTTATTTTATTATATATGGAATTATTAACATGATGCTTGTGAATCATGATCCCTTGGAGGGAAAATTTTCTTGTCTTTGCAGGGTCTTGACATGTGGAAGTCATTTTTTGAAGGGACAAGGTCACTTGGACCTTCACTTGGGGTATGGATCCCACATGATGCATGTTTCACCCCCTCTCCTTTGACAATTGGATGATGAATGTTTCCTTTCGAGGCATGAGAGGACACCTTGGAGGAGGATACTATCCCTTCACTTGCCCCATGTTTGGCCTCAGAGGCTCAAAACATCACATTTAGGGCATGATGTCACATTTGAGGGCTAGGGTTTGATGGTGCTGGTGGATTTGATGATGACTTGGCATGGTTTTAATGGAGTGAGGCCCTTTCACATGGAAATAAGGCCTTGGAAGGCCCAAAAACTCCCTCAAGAAACTCAAATACTTGCTCTCATTGCCAAAACTCCACCCCTAGAGGGAATGGAATCATCATTTAGGGATTCTTTTAATTGTAAATTTAAATTTTTATTTGTAAAGGGGAAAATTAGTAGGTGAGGCTCCTTAATTTTTGTTTTACCCTAAGATAAGTGGAAAAACTATGTTTACAAGGTCAAGTATAAATTAAGGCCTTGTCACTTTCATTTGTCATAACATAACACTTGAGAATTACTTAATTCTTGGCTAAAATTTTATCCCTCTTTGGGAAAATCACATATATCTCTCTTGTTATATCTTTGGATGCTAGTTGCTTGTCTATTGGAGAATAATTGGTATGCTATCTCTCTTGGATGATTTTATTTTCTTTGTGATGGGAGATGCTTGGTAAAATAGGGTTTTCTCTTGCTATCTAGCGGAATTAGTAAGGAATGTTCTGCATATCGCTAGTAGTTCTTCTTTTTTCATGGTTTTAATGTTTAAACCTTGGAGGATTAAAAAGGAATACACCCTGCACTAAGGTCCATTCATTTGTCTTGGAAAACCTACTTAAGAAGTTTTCTAAGAGGACTAAAATGGATTACACCCTCCTAGATTTACCTTTTTAGTTTGTTTTCCCTAGGGAGTAAACATGATTACACCCCTAAAGAGATAACATATCTAGCTCTTACAAAAAGAGACTCCATGATGCAATCCCCCACCACCTCCTGGGGCTCGCAAGACCTCCCGGTATAGGATAGTTCACAATATGGAGCTTAATCATCTCTCAGGCTCCTGTTGAACCCTTAAAATCTATGTGCCACAAGCCTTATCTCTCTTCCCTATGTGCAAATATTCATCCGCGAGGGTCCTAACACTCCAACGGAGTCTTACACGTGACTTTGGGCCAAAAATCATTGGTTAAATTTCCACTTTAGCGAATAATTCAGGACTTCAGGCTTCAGGGAGTTTACCTGCTCGAACGCATAATCCTCCCAAAATCACGAACTTCGAACTACGGAAAATACCTATGTCTTCAAATAAATTTTGATATCTAGGGTCTTTGTTAACCTACATTCTGGGCTTTGGGACTTCGGGACTTCAGGTATATTTTCAACCCAAGCCTTCACATCCCCTAAACGTCGAACTGGCGGAGGTTAGATACACTCTCCACATGTCCCTTTTTGACCAACGATTGAGATCAACTTCGGCCTTCGAACCTTTGGGATTTTCCAACCCAACACAAAATACACCTCCATTCCTTCAGAGTGCTGGATCTCCGAACTCTGAGATCTATTGATACACGGCTTTCTACACCGACGGTTAAGATTCATTCTGCGATTCAGAACTTGGGAAGCTTACACACTTCCACAATCACACCTCCAAATAGCTAGATAGCCAAAATTACGAACAATGTTGGATCTGTGGACATGTGTCCCCACAATCAGACGATTCAGATTCACTATGGATACCGAGACTTCGGGAAATCCGTTTCTTCCACAACACTTTCTCGAAAATATCTGAACACATGAAGTCTGAGGGACTTCAAGGGTTAATACCTACACAACTTTCCCATATATGATGGCCAGGAAAGGTCTACTCCTCCTTAGGTGAATCTCATTCACTTCATCCTCAAAAAATGAAAGGGTTCTTACCTTCAAAGATTTTGATTGCTCTTTCTCCTGAGCTTTAACACTCAAATGATTTGGGTCTTCTGCACACACCTTGCTCTCTAATGAAATTTGACACTTGAATATTTTTACAGAAAATATTCTCACACACGCCTTGCGCTCGTCGTCTCTAAGACTCTTCAACACTTGACTAAGTGTTGGCCCTATGCACACCTTGCAAGAGTTGTCTCGAGATTTTATACTCCACTGAGTATACATGCACTCCTTGCACTCAGTCTGCAATATTTCACGTTATATCTTCTGAGCTTCGACACTTGAAATACTTCAGCCTCTAGTGCACTTCTTGCACTTACCCTTTCAATATTGACTAACACTTGACAAAGTGTTGTCTCTATACACTCCTTGCACTTGTTTCTGCATAAATTCAGACTATCTTTCCTAATATTTTGAACATGTAGATGGTTTGATCTTCACACACCTTGCACAGGTTTTGTGCACACTTGCACTATTCTTCATGAGCTTGTAATTTCTTTGAACCTTAAAGTGGTTTCGACCCTTTGTTCCACTAAATGATTTCTTGTGCCCTATTGGCAACCTGCACTCTTCCTCCATAACTTTACCAAAACTTCAATAGTGTGTTGGATTTGTGCACTCCTTGCACTCAACTCTCCTTGAGTCTTGAACCTTAAAGGCTCACCTATGCACTCCTTGTGTCGTATCTCAGAGTGTTCACTAACTCTGATGTGCACTCCTTGCAATATTCCTTCTAAACTTGAGAATGTTTCTGGTGTTCCCACCTATCACGCTCCTCACAGAAGTCCTAAACGAGTTCTTACATACTCCTTGCGCTGGCCTTTTAGAGTTTTATAACAACTCTAAGGTGCACTCTTTGCATAGCCGTGAGAGCCCATAAACACTCAAGAAACTATAGAGATAGGGGATTCTATCTATTCCTGCAAAGGAATCATACATACATTCTTGGAATTCATAAATATACACATAAACATTCAGAGAGTGAACATTCAGAAAACTCATAGAACATACACATAGAAACTCATATGCAGGGAATTCTACTCTTTGTATTAATACTAAATGTTCTTTACAATGTGTACAAGATTGGACTGCAATCGAGTATCATCTCTCTCCCTCTCTCTCCTCTCCTCTTCTATTCTCCTTAGTGATTTTTTACTAACTGTGAACTAAGCATATATTGTTGACAAAGTGTCTCGAGACACATATTTTTGTTAATAAGGAAAATGTAATTACAAGGAGAAGTGAGGACTCATAATCTACTTCACCTCACTTGAAGAAGGAGCTTGTTTATATAGCTCAACTCTAAACTAAAATCTAGGAGAACAACCGATCACATAATCACATGAGTATGATAGGTGTCCTTTATATAGAAGCTAGGTGTCCTTATCCTAACAAGCTAGAATAAACTAATTTCTAAAAATATTTAAACTAGAAAATACTTAGACTATAGAACTTTAGGATTATGAGGCTAACATTCCTCCCTTTAATCCAAAAGTTCATATTTACAAATACCAAGTTTATCTATGAACTT
>ML804807.1:57699-77039 GCA_009831015.1 Picea engelmannii
GATTATTTGTCAAATAAATGAGACTTCCAATCAATTTCCTGTACTTTGTACTGTTTACCAATTCCTCCCCTTCAAATTTTGAAAGTTTCAATTTCTACTCCATGGGGGTAAGAGAAGGTTTACAATCTTCCATGCCAAATTTATTTAACAATTCAATGGCATACTTAGTTTGACTAAGGAATATTTTATTAGGATGTTGAGATACTTCAACTCCAAGATAATAATGAAGTGTCCCTAGATCAGTCATTTTGAACCCTACTTTAAGTTCTTCCTTAACTTGTTTTATGTGAGCTTCATTATTTCCTGTTATGATTAAGTCATAAATATAGATTACAAGTATCTCCATGTACTTATATTGCATTCAAAAATACAATGTATCATCTGATTCACTTCACTGAAAACCCACCTTTCGTAGGTAATTATCCATTTTTGCATACCAAGCTCAAGGAGCTTGTTTCAAGCCATATAAATCCTTCACAAGTTTACAAAATTTATGTTCTTGTCCTTCAAATTCAAACCCTTGTGGTTGAGTAATGAAAATATATTCCTTTAGATCGCCATTCAGGAAGGAACTTTTGACATCCATTTGATGTAATTTACAGCCATTATGTGCAGCCAAACTGATAACCATTATGATATTATTCAATTTAGCTATGGGTGCAAAAGTTTCTTCATAATCAATTCCTTCCTGTTGAGCAAAACCTTTAACAACAAGTATTTCTTTGTACTTGTCAATTTTACCATTGGGATTGTACTTTACTCTATAAACCAATTTACAACCAATGGGCTTAACATCATGTGGACAATCAACTAAGTTCCAAGTCCCATTTGCAAGTACTGAATCATATTCATTAATCATTGCTTCCTACCATTATTTATGTCCAACTGCTTCAACAAAACAAGTAAGTTCAGTGGAAGCATGAGGAAAATTAGCTTCTGATCTTGAAGATCCCCTAGTTCCTATTTTGTTAATTTCATATGAATGAACATCTTTGAGAAGTTGTTCGACCCACTTTGGCCTCTTGTGTTGAGGGAATTGTGGATCTGAATCACCATTATTATTATTAAAAAGAATATTTTCAAAAAATGAGGCTCTTCTTTCACCTGAAGTAGCTGAGGTAGGAGAAGATTATTTTGAAGATTCAATATTAAAAGAGTCTTTTGTAGTTTCATTATCAGATGAATCAGAAGAAATTTTTGATGAAGAGATGTATTCTAAAGAAACAAAGTCTTTTTCAAATCAAAATGTTTTCTTTGACTTGTTCAACTTACCTTTACCCTTAGTGTTTTTCTTCTCTAAATGACTAAGGAGATGATTAATATCTTCAAAAATTTTACTTTTAGTTTCATAAAAAATTACATCTCTACTGATAAATAATTTTCCATCTGAAAGCAACCTATACCATTTCTTTTCATCAGAGTATCCAATGAAGATACACTTCATACTTTGGTTTTCTAATTTAGTCCTATTTTCCTTGGGAATTAAAGCACAACATGTTGAGCCAAAAAACATAAGATGATTTACCTTGGGTTTAAAACCGTAGCAAGCTTCATAAGGTATTTTTCCATCTAAAGATGATGTAGGTGATCGATTTCTGAGATAAATTGCAGTATGGACTTCTTCAACCCAATATTTTTTGCTCAACCCTTTAAACTGCATCATAGATCTTTCCATACCCATGAGAGTTTTGTTCATCCTTTCAGTGACTCCATTCTATTGTGGAGTATAGTAATTTTTCATTTTCCTCTTAATTCCATTGTCTCGACAATAATCGTTGAATTCAGTTGAAGTGAATTCTCCTCCATTATCTGTTCTCAAAGATGCAACCTTTTCTCTTGTTGCATTTTCAACCATGTGTTGAAAATTTGCAAACTTTTCAAAAGATTCAGACTTTGCCTTTAAAAAGTACACCCATGTCATTCTAGTGTAATCATCAATGAACAATATAAAGTATCGACGTCCACTGAAAGAATATTCCATTGGACCACATATATCATTGTGAATCAACTACAAATACTTTGTTGCTCGCCATGAGCTGGTTGGAAACGATTCTCGCTTTTTCTTCCAAAAATACAAGCTTCACACTTAGAATTTTCTCTCTTGAAAGTTGGAAAACCCTTTACCAAATATTGGGACTTAAGTTTCAAGAGACTATAAAAGTTTAAGTGACCAAATAAAAAATGCCATAATCTAAATGAAGACATTTCAGAATTCACTATTGCTGCAACATCACACTTTCTTGGGATAACTTTTCCCTTCATTCTAAGCAATTTTCCATCTTCATATCCTGACATTATTGTTTTCAAGTTATCCTCCTCTAACTTAATATTGACCAAAACATTTTGCATGATTTGATGTCCAACTTGTCGGATTGTGACTAAGGACAACAATTTTTTCTTAAAAGTTGGTACATACCAAACATTTGGAATCCATTTTTCACCAACTCGAGGGAGAAATAATTTCATTGAACCTTTTCCTTGAGGTATATGAGTTGTATCATCAGCTAAATAGATGGGTTTTAGTTGAACATCTTGATAATTCCAAAAATATTCTTTGCGATAATTCATATGCTGAGTAGCCCCTGTGTCCAATATCCAATCATTTTCAAATGAATCTTCTTGTTGAACTGCTATGAAAACATATTCATATTGATCATCCTCGTAATCTTGATCCTCTGCATATTGAGCTGATTGTTGAGAATTTGAATTTGATGTCTGCTTAAACTTTGGTAATTGATCATTGCTTGTTATATAATTTGATGCATAATGTCCCATCTTTAAACATCTCTTACATCTCACTTGGCTGAAATTCCTGCCTCTTCCTGACTATGCATTATTATTGGGAGGATTACTTTGACAATTTTGTTGATTAAAATTTGTACAACCTCTACCTTGATCACGACCTCTTCCACGACCTCAATTAGAAGACTGATTTGAAAATTTCCAAAATTTTCTTTACCTCTTCCTTTAGAACTTTCAGGTTTAGTGAAAAGAAGATATTCTCATGATTGCTTTTTTTTCCAAATGATTTACTATGTTGAGCTAGTAATTCACTAAGTGAATCAAAGGTCACAATTGATAACTTATCAGTTATTTGCAAAGTCTCAAGAAAATGATTATAAGATTGAGGCAAGCCATTTATCACAATGGATACCAAAAAACTATCTTCAAGTTTAGGAAAAATGCCCTTGATGATTTCCTGATGAATGTTCTTAATCCTTGAAATGTATTCTAATACATCACC
This sequence comes from Picea engelmannii, assembly GCA_009831015.1. Lineage (NCBI taxonomy): Eukaryota > Viridiplantae > Streptophyta > Pinopsida > Pinales > Pinaceae > Picea > Picea engelmannii. Next base: position 60,944 of record ML804807.1, read on the forward strand.
AGTATATGCTAATATTTGTTTAAGCAATTTCATTTGTAGATAAACTCTTTGAGATGCAACAAGAGTATCAAAAAGTTTCTTAAATTGATTCTAAGCAGACCATGCATCTTTGTAATTCTCAATATGTCCAAACATGTGTTCAGTTACAGATGAGCGCAATAAAGCAAGTTATTTTTCATCTTTTAATTTCCATTTTTCTAAATAAGCAACATTAGTTCGCTTAGTTGGAGAAATATCACCATCACAAATATCACTCCATAATTCAGTATAGATCAAAGTGTTCTGCATGTGCCGACTCCAAGATTTGTAATTCTTAGGTACATCTAACTTATCTGATTCTATGGATAGATTGATTAATTTAGACATGATGGTAGATTTCCTTATTGCAAAAATTGCAAGATAATGATCACACCACCACACTAAATAGTCCTCAAAAACACCAAAAGAGAGACACAAGGAACCAGAAAGAAAGAGTACACAATCCACACAAAAAGAGCACTTTTAACGGCTTGGCTTTGACCCTTTAAAAGTCTTGTTGGAAAAGGAATTTGAGAGATTATTTCATTGGACTCTTCTCAACTTTTGAGCTTCAAGGTTACAATCAAATCTTTCAAAATTTGACCCTTTTACAAGATTTTTAGCCTTTTACAAATAACAAAAAAATTCCCCCCCTTGAACTAGAAAAGTCAAACATGAAGTGACATTTCTCAAAACATAAAAACCCAAAACTCCTTTTACACAAAAAATCTCTCTCTTTAAACCAAACATTAATTAAATCCACTTATCAGTCCACATTTATATGTGAAACAATTTGATAGATCATAACCTAGAAGTTAAAAATAGTGTTGGCGTTGTTGTGAATTTCCGGTTGAAAATATGGTCCACGATACAATACACCAATGCATCTTTGTATTGCAACACTTCCAACTCTCTTTTGGTATCCATATGGAGTTTAATGAAAACTCTGGTTTCACGATGCATGACAAGACAAAAATCCATGAATCTGAGTTGGCCTTGCCTACCTCAACACCCTCTGCATGGAGGAAAAGTCCTTTTCAAAGATAGACTCTCCCACAACCCTTGTTTCATTTCCACTTGCGATTTGGTCGAACCTTCACCTGCGATATGATCATACCTTTTTGCAATTTATTTTTCACCAAAAGTTTCAACATGTGGTCACTTGTCTCAGTGATTCGATAGCACAAAACCTCAGTAATTGTTTTTTTGCGCCCAAATACTGCAAACTGTTGTTAGTTCTATTTATGATTTTGGAAATGAAAAACCCTAGAAATTTCGCACGCCCAAAGACTGCAAGTTGTTGTCACTTCTATTTATGATTTGGAAAATAAAAAACCTTGGAAATGTTGTGCGCCCAAGCAAGTGAATGTTAGTTCCTTGGAGGAGGGTCCACGTTGTTTCTCGAATTGTGCTATGATTGGATGCAAAGGATGTACTTATTCAGTATCACATTGTATGCCAGAAAGTGAATGTCGGTTCCATTACTCAGAGAAGATGCCAGAAGACTTGATGCTCAGTTATGTCAGTGGAGAGAAAGGGAAAGACGTGTTTGATCGGGAACTGGTTACCCCATGGTTTAGGTTTCTTTGGCAAACATATAGGACTATTCTTGAAACACTTCATAACAATTCAAATCTAGAAGCACATATGCGATGACTACACATCAATCCTTTCAGTTTTGTTTGCAATATAAACGGACAACAAAGTTCCTTTGGCTTTGTGAAATAATACGCAATCATCTTGAAAATTTGAATAAGCACAGGGATCATGGAGACATGCCTGATCTGAATCTCAGATTCAATGCGACCTCAGATCTTGCGGTCGAATGATAGCAAAATCTTAAAAAAAAATTTAGAATCTACAACTCTAAATATGAAATTTCCAGATTTATAGACAAATCTATAGAAATTTTACAAAACGAGCCCTCTTAATTAATTGAAAAACAACAATGCATCTTAAGATCATAAGACAATGCATATTTTTGATGGATCTGTTGTGATCTTGAGATTTACAAGCTTAACTACTGATTTATATAAAATAAATTTGCGGATTTAGTACTATAAGAAATATAAATATCTATAGAATTATAATCAACAATAAAATGAGCATTAGATCTAAAATAAAATCAACAAATTGATTTTGAAAAAATCTTCAATTACAAAAAAAATAATTTTCCTTACTTTAAACAATAATAGATTACCTCAGTATCGTTTCCCTTGAGTTTGAAGAGATCCAGGTTGATGTCAAGGAGACTTCCTTGCTTCCTCAATCCATCACCAATTCTCTTCCATCACAATTTCACCATGGATCTGATACCATGTTGACAAAGTTTCCTCCGACACATAATTTTATTAATAAGGAAAATGTAATTACAAGAAGAAGTGAGGACTCATAATCTACTTCACCTCACTTGAAGAAGGAGCTTGTTTATATAGCTCAACTATAAACTAAAATCTAGGAGAACAACCATTCACATAATCACATGAGTATGATACGTGTCATTATCCTAACAAACTGGAATAAACTAATTTCTAAAAATATTTAAAATAGAAAATACTTAGACTATAGAACTTTAGGATTATGATGCTAACATTACATTGATTTATACATGAGGGGATTCTTGAGACTTCCCTCCAGATTATTCTAGTTCTTTTCATTTCACAATTAAAAGCAACCTACCACTAATTTTATTACATTAAATGGGTAATTAAATCCTAGATATGAGTTGATGCTTGATATATGTACAACTACAACTTATTAAAGGTGACTTTACACTCATTCTGTACAAATACAGTGGCTCAACTTTCCTTGAGCCTTTTCAAACTTTAATTACATTAAATTTCATTAATTTTGATATTTGTACTCAAAATTGAGAAAGTTGGTGCTTCTCTATTTGGGATCCTCTCCCTCCTAGTGCGTTGTTGCGTTGGTTGTTGATACATTGATGAGTTGTAGCAATGCTCCTGCATCATGCTCCCATGATGACAAAAATCATGATCTCCTTCTCATGGCTCCTTTGTTGTTGTTGTTGAGATTCTCTTGGGTCCCAAACTTCATTCTGGAGTTGTCCACCTGCTCTCCTTCTTTTCTATTGTTTTTGTTGTCATGTTGATGTTACAGGATCTCCTCTTGGTATCCACATGTCACTAATTGTATCTTGTGCTGACTTCAACATCAACCTTATTATCTCCTCTATCTTCCTATCTAGCTTGTCCATGGGCTGGATTCTTTCATGTAGTCTGTTCTATTGTTGTATCTCTTCTTCTTCATATATTTCCAACTTGACATGTTGGATGAGCCTACTATGGGTTATTACTCTTTCTCCCAGGGATTCCAATTATTCACATAGATCAACAAAATCCATGTTGTCTGCTTCTCTCTCTCCTGTTGCAAGTTCCAATTCTACAGTCATCCTCTGTTGATCACCCTTTCTACAATTTATGAGCAATTCCACTGAATTCTCTTCCTTTCCCATTTCTTTGGAATATTTCAATGTATGCTCCTTGACCTTCTCCATGACAGTCTCTATTAGCGGTCCTTCTTCTTCTGAACCCACAACACATAAACTAGCCTATGTTGGGCTACTTGGTAGGAATATACTAATTCTACCAAGGATCAAAACACACCTCTGATCTTTGTTCTTGAGAGTTGAAGTATTCAAATTCTCAACATCTTCATTCACCTGGTATGGAACCCCACATGAATATTCATGCTCATGAGGCTTCTCTCTTGTCTCTTCCTCCTTTCTCATCTATACTCCTTGTTGATATGAACTCTCCTCTGAGTTCTTGAGAATCTCAGACAATATCACCTCCTCTTTTCCCACATGGAAACCTAAATTTTCATTTCTTCCCTCCTAGCAGTCTATGGGATAATTGACTCATCTCTTATTATTGATCTCCTGGAAATCTATGAGATCTTCAGTTGATCTCTCTTCATCATCACCGAGGCTCTCTCCAATTTATGGTTCACATATGTAAACCATCTCCTCTTCTGTGTCACTGAGGTTTTCCACTTGCTTCATTGACCTCTTCAACATTTTCTTCTGCTTTTTGGCAACCAATTGTTGGATAGGCCACTATGATTTTTTCTTTATGGCCCACTCATACCTCCAACTTCCTTGCGCTTCCTGCTGCATTTTCTGAGTCATCTTTTCGAATCTCTCTCAGGTCTCCTTGAGATCTTTATCCATCTCTTCTTGGCTCATCCTCCTGTGGTATCCATTCAGACCTTACTTCCGGCCTTCGATATCCATCTTCTCCTTACCCTACCCTCTTGTCAAGTCTGTTGTCTATTGTGTTCAAATATATCTTCACACACAACAGAGCATCAACACTCTGTCTTCGTCTCCCTTGCATGTTGTTTACAGACAAAAGTCCACTCGGATACCACTTAATGGTATCATAATAAATCATGCTCTGATACCACTAGATGCAAACCCCCACCACCTCCTGGGGATAACATGACCTCCCGATCTAGGATCATTCACAGTATGGAGCCGAATCATCTCTCGAGCTCCTATTGAACCCTCAAAATATATGTGCCACAGGCCTTATCTCTCTTCCATGCACATAAATATACATCTATGAGGGTCCTGACACTCCAATAGAGTCTTCCACGTGACTTCAGGCTAAAAACCATGGGTTAAATTTTCACTTTAGCAAAGAATTTAAGACTTCGGGCTTCAGGAAGTTTACGTGCTCCAACGCACAATCCTCCTGAACTCGCAAACTCTGAACCAAGACAAATACCTATGTCTCTTAATGAATTCCAATATCTAGGGTCTCTGTTACCCTACACTCCGGGCTTCAGGACTTCAGGTATCTTTGCAACCCAATCCTTCACATCCCTCGAACACCGAACTGGTGGAGGTTATATCCACTCTGCATGTGTCCCTTTTCAACCAATGGTTGAGATCAACTCTGGCCTTTGGGAGTTTCCAACCCAACATGAAATACTCCTTCATTCCTTCGGAGTACCAGATCTCTGAACTCCAAGATATTCTAACACATGGTTTTCTGCACCGACAGTTAAGATTCGTTCCAGGCTTCGAAACTTAGGAAGCTTACACACTTCCATAATCACACCTCCAAATAGACGGATAGCCTAACTTATGCACAATGTTGGATCTGTGGACACGTGTCCCCACAATCGGATGGTCCAGATTCACTTCAGATCCAAGGACTTCAGAAAATCCATTCCTTCCACAACACTTGATCAAAAAACTCCAAACACACGAAGTTTGAAGGACTTCAAGGGTTAATAACCACACAACTTTCCCATATCTGATGACTAGGAAAGGTCTACTCCTCCTCGAGTGGATCTTATCCACTTGATCCTCGGAAAATGAAAGGGTTCTTCCCTTCAAATGTTTTAGTCGCTCTTTCTCATGAGATTTAACACTCAAATGATTTGGGTCTTCTGTGCACACCTTGCGCTCCTATGAAACTTGACACTTGAATATTTTAAAAGAAAATATTCTCACGCACTCCTTTTGCTCATCGTATTTGAGACTCTTTAACACATTACTAAGTGTTGGCCCTATGCACAACTTGCAAGGGTTCTCTCGATATTTTATACTTCACTGAGTATACGTGCACTCCTTATACTTACTTTGCACAATTTCACATTATCTCTTCTGAGCTTTGACACTTGAAATACTTCGACTTCTCGTGCAATTCTTGTGCTTACCCTTTCAATCTTAACTAACACTTAATTTTTTTTTTGTCTCTGTGCACTCCTTTCACTCATCTCTACATAAATTCAAACTATCTTTCCTGGGATTTCGAACCTATATATGGCTCGACCTCCGCACACCTTACATAGGTCTATGGACACTTTCACTATTCCTCCTGATCTTGTAATTGCTTTGAACCTTAAAGGGGTTTCATCACTTTGTTCCACCAAATGATTTCTTGTTCCCTCCTGGAAACCTGTGCTCTTCCTCCGGAGATTTACCAACACTTCAACAATGTGTTGGATCCTTCAGTCTTGAATCTTAAAGGCTCACCTGCACACTTCTTGCGCCGACTCTCTGATTTGCACTCCTTGCACTCAAATCTCCTTCGGTCTTGAACATTAAAGGCTCACCTGCACACTTCTTGTGCCGACTCTCTGATGTGCACTCCTTGCACTATTCCTTCTAAGATTGAGAATGATTCTGGTGTGCCTACCTGGAACGCTCCTCACAAAACTCCTAAACGACTTCTTATGCACTCCTTCCTCTGGCCTTTTAGAGTTTTCTAACAACTCTAAGGTGCACTCTTTGCATAGCTGGGAGAGCCTAGAAACAGTCAGGAAGCTATAGAGATAGGGGATTATATCCATTCCTTCAAAGGAAACATAAATACATTCCTAGAATTCATAAATATACAAAGAAAACATTCAAAGAGTGAACATTCAAAAAACTCACAGACCATACACATAGAAACTCATATGCAAGGAATTTTTATCTTTGTATTAATATTGAATGTTCTTTATAATGTGTACAAGACTGGACTGCAACTGAGTCTTAGCTCTTTCTCTCTCCTCTCCTCTTCTATTCTCCTCAATTATTTTTTACTAACTAACTGTGAATTGGGCATATATTACATTCATTTATACATGAGGGGCTTCTCGAGCCTTCCCTCCAAATTATTCTAGTTCTTTTCATTTTGCAATTAAAAGAAACCTACCACTAAGTTTATTACATTAAATGGGTAATTACATCCCAAATATGAGTCGATGCTCGATATCTATACAACTACAACTTATTAAAGGAGAATTTACAATCATCATGTACAAATACAGTGGTTGTCTTTCCTTGAGCCTTTTCAAACTTTAATTACATTAAATTTCATTAATTTTGAGATTTGAACTCAAAATTGAAAAAGTTAGTGCTTCTCTCTTTGGTATATGCTCCCTCCTAGTGCACTGTAGCGTTGGTTGCTAACGTCCTGATGAGATGGTGTGATTCTCCTGCATCACTCCATAACCCAATTGATAAAGCTACTAGTCTAATTTTCATTGGAGAAATAAAATCATTGCATTGGAATACATGAATTGTTGAGATCTTGCATTTGTTTAAGTTGGAATCAATTTTACATGCTATAATCTTGCTTGATCCAATAGGGCGTCTAGATTATCCAAGTTATTCTTAAATCTATAGTCATTAGGGCTACAACAACTCTCTCTTTAATAATTTTTGTCACTCTTTTTACAACTGAAAATTGCAAGTAAATAGTGCTAATTATTCTTCTTGTCAAGGGATTTCATTCAATAACTTTTCTTGTGAATTTAATTGGCTAGAACTTTCTTTTGTAGAAATTGTTTTCTACAACCACAAGGATCCCCTAATATATTTTTGATAACACCATTTTGCAGCCCTACTTTACCATCAAAACTTGTGTCTGAATATTGGGATATTATCTACATGTTTAGTGCTTGATTACCAAATAATTATTTGGTGTTTTGCATGTTTAATTTTGTAGCTATTAAAACTTTATATTGTTGATATATATCTTTGTTCTGCTGAAATTTTGGGTTAGCAAGGTTTCTTGCTTGTTCCCTTTTGGTTTAAGGCTTGTGTATCTATCTTGTGTCTTGTTCTGGACATGTATAACATTGTATTGTAGGTATACAATACTTTTGAAACCATGCTTCAACAACAAGACTCTCTTCCAAGCCTTTTCCTCACCTCCAAGATTGACCTATATGGATTTTCACCATCATATTCTCACTTTCAATTTCAATGCCCCTAGGGTCAATAGATTCCCCCATTGTGGTGATTTATAATCACTAAAGTGAGGTTAGTGCCTATCTAAGGTGACAGTCATTAGGTGCTTCCATAGTTTTTACACTTTTGTGGTTTGGGTTGGGATTTTCCTAACCTACAATTTGTGCGATAACATTTTGGTGTCATTACCATGGAAGATTTTGAATCTTCTTTTGAGCCATATCAATAATTTGGCAAGATTTGATCCCAAATACTTTACCCCTAGATTTATTTGCAAATACATTTGAGGGAAGTTCCCTTTCCATTCTTGATGAGCTTATCAAAAGGCCCATATGGCGACTCCATCATGACATGAACCTGAGGGAGGGACTATCCTAGCCCTCCGCCTGTACCAAAACAACCTAGATATGGATCTAGAAAGCCTATAACTTTACCTATACCTACTAGGCCTCCCCCTTCAACCAAACCTATTTTTGTGAGTGTTATCCATGAACCCCAGGTAGAGAATGTATACAAACCATTGGATACCATAGGAACCAATGGATTACCTCATAAAATTCCAAAGGGTTTTAAATATTGGCTTCCTATCTTCTCTAGTTATGATCCGACCTTGGTCGAGCAAAATTTGTACACCTTTGTGAATTCTCTCCAATGTTGTTACCAACATGAAGGTGTTTGGATGAAAATTTTTCCCTCATCCCTCATAGGGAAGGCCAAAGAATGGTATGGTAGTATCACACCAGGGACAATTACAACCTGGGAAATTTTCCAAAGAATTTTCATTATAATATTCACAAAGAAGGAGGATTTGGTATCCCTATATGATCAACTTTACCATTGTATAAGAGAATTGGGGGAGGATATCAGGCATTTCAATGATAGGTTTAATATCCTTGTGAAGAGTTTTCCTTGGGGTATTGTACCTACTAATGATGCCATTCTCCAAATTTAGATACAAACTATTAATGATCCTTATGGATCTTTGATAGGAAAAAGGTATCCCACTACCTTGATGGAAGCCCAATAGAGGGCATGCAAAATAGATGAAAATTTGACTTCTTCCCATAGTCACACTGACAATTTCTCACAAAGAGTTGTGTAGGAAATTCAGATTATTCATCTTTCCCATACCAAAACTCCTATCGAGGTTCAATGTGTTATGAAGAAATATATCGAAATGGAAGAAATAAAATATGATGTCAAAGTTGTTGATCACATCCTTAAATGCACAAAAATAAAACTAGTATCACGGGAAATTGAGAAACCTATGTCTATCACGAAGAGAAAAATGGATCTTGAATAGGTTTTGGTAGAAAACAAGGTTGAGGAAGAGTTGTTTAGAAACGCCCAATGAATCCTCCCTCAAGTTCACAAACCAGAAGAGATGATGAATATCAATTTCGATTGGAAAATCAATGTTAGAGAAAAATAAAATCTCCCTGTAAGAATCCATACTGGGAGAATTTGAAGTTACCCACCTTTTCTCGTCACCTTGGACATAAATCACCTATCTTTCCACAATTTCATTTTGAATTATGAGGCTTCCGTGAATTTCATGATTATGAATTCTGTCAAAGAACTCAAATTAAGGATAACATGACCCTAGAAGAATATATGTAACATGGATTCAAGAAAGGTCTCAGTTTGTGGGATTATTGAATATTTGGAAGCAAGTCTTGAACAATCCTTAGATGTGTATTTTCTAATATATGTCATGGTCATTTATGTTCCAGAACCATGGGGCCTTGTGCTATCAAGGGATTGGGTAAGTGAAATGAAAGGGAGCATTTAAAAGAACTATTCTTACATCATCATCTCTAGTACCAATGGGGATCTCGTTGTCCTGTACCCTGAGTCCCCTGTCACAGAACAAAGTGAGAGTTGTAATAATTTTTCATATCAAATCCACGTTGTTAGTGAGGAGATTGAGTGCATGCATATTTTATCAAAATTTTTGTTTTAGGATGAAGAGAAAAATATCAGGTGTTGGGCCTTAGAGTTTGATGGGGCACATTCGAGTATAGGTTTGGGGGATGGAATAGTTTTGTTTTCACCATATAAGGGAGTTACCCATTTCTCATATAGGATTGAGTTTGATTTCACTAATAATATTTATGAATATGAGGCTCTTATTTTGGGTTTGAATCTTGCTATCGATATGAACACCATATACTTACATGTAAGGGGAGAGTGGAATTTGCTCGTTTTCCAAGTTAAGAGAGACTTTTCCACCAAGAAACCAAGGCTAAGGAAATATCAGGATGTTGTTTGGGATGCTATGAATTTTTTTTATGAGTTCTTGATCGAATCCATCCCTATAGAATAAAATTCCATGGAAGACGCTTTAGTTATTTCCTCTTCGACTCTAAAACCATGTGAAGAAATTTTCCCTTACAAAGTGGAAGTAAATTCCATGCCCTCAATCTAGAATAACTTAGAACATTGACACGTTTTTTATGATGAAAATAAGATCTTGTGTTTCCTCCATAACAAAGGATAATTCTTAGAAACTAAGATAAACATGTTAAATGAATAAGGAAGCATCAAGGTCATAGAAATGCCCAATGATTCTTTGTCAGAAATATTGGCTCTCCTAGAAACGATGTTCAATTGGAATGATTTTTATAAATGGAAACCGACTGATGGGAAAAATGATGATATCATATAATTTAATATAGACACGGATGCCTCTCCCAAATTAGTGAACATGGGAAAGAAACAACACCTACCAAAAGAATAGAGTTTGTATCCCTCATCGGAGAATTTGAGGATGTTTTTTCTTGGTCATATGGGGATTTAAAATCTTACCTCAGAGATGTTATAGAACATGCTATTCCCATCAAAGAGGGTTAAAAACATTTTAGACAAAAATTGAGGCAAGTCAACCCTAAAGTTGCATCCCAAGTTCAAGAAGAGTTTCAAAAAATGGTGGAGGCAGGGATAATTGAGCCTATCAGATAATCATATTGGGTATCCAACTCTGTATTTATCCAAAATAAGATTGGTGACATCATGTTGTGTGTTGACTTTAGGAATTTGAATCAAACATTGTTCAAAGATAGTTAACCTTTGCCAAATATGGAGCATCTCCTACAAAGGGTTATGAGAATACAAATGTTGTATATTCTTGATGGTTTTTCAAGGTACAACCAAGTGTTAGTAAGAGAAGAGCACCAACTCAAGACCTCTTTCACTACCCCATTGGGAACCTATAAGTATTTACGTATGCATTTCGGGTTGAAAACTGTTGGATCTATTTTCCAACATGCCATGCACTACGTTTTTAAGTATTTGTTATGAAATATTATAGATATTTACCAAGACAATTTGACTGCCATCTCCAAAAATAGGACTCAACACATTCACCATATGTGGACTAAATTTGAGAGATGTAGAGAGAATGATATCTCTCTCAACCACAAGAAATCAATATTTGGGGTGGACAAGGGAAATATGTTTGGACACATCATTTCCAAGGATGGAATTTCAGTGGATCCTTCTAGAATCGAAGCAATTAGAAATATTCCTCTCTCTAAGGATAATAAATCCCTGCAATTCTCTTTTGGAAATATTATTTTCATAAGAATATTCATACCAAACTTCGCTAAGATTGTCAAACCACTAAATCGCTTGTTGAAGGGGGACACCCATTTCAAATGGGATGATAGCAGAAAAAGGGTTTTACAACATATCAAAGAATCTATAACTATTTCTCCAGTGTTGGTGAGCCCGGATTTTACTAAATATTTTATCATTTTCTCCTTCGCCTCGAATGACACTATCACAGTAGTCCTTTTATAGAAAAATAATGAAGGAGATGAAAAACAAATTTCCTTCATGAGAAAGGTACTCATGGATTTATAGATGAAGTATATAATTACTGAGAAACAAGCTTATGCCCTTGTCAAGTACCTCAAGCATTTATGAACATATGTAGGGTATATAAAAATTAAGGCCTTTGTCCCTTATCCAACAGTAAAATACATTTTATCTCAACATGATTTACTTGGTTCAAGGGGAAAGTCGATGTGACAAATCTAGGAGTATGGATTGGAAATAAAGCCTTCTAAAATAATAAAGGGGTAAGGATTGGCCAAAATTCTCACTAAAGGAAATCAAGAATCTACCGAGGTAGGAGAAAAAGAAAAGGTGAACGTTATTGTAAGTGAAATCAAAAGCGATGAATGGTATTCAGATATCATATATTATTTAAAGAATATTACACGTCCTGAACATTTGGTGGATAAAAAATTAAGGGCCTTAAGACTCAAAACCATGAAGTATTTCTTTACACCGTAGGGTCTTGGATGGATAAATCCTGATGGAGTGATCCTTATATGTGTAAACAAGGAGGAAGAAAATAAGCTAATTTCTTAGCTCCATTCAAGACATTGTGGAGGTCGTTTCGCCACTTGCACCACTAATCATAAAATCTCGAGGGCAGGATATTATTGTCCTACCATTTTTTCTGATACGCATAAATACATTAGATACTACCAACCTTGTTAGTATTTTTCAGGAAAACAACAACTTCCTACCCTTCCTTTAAAACCAGTAGTGGTTGAAGAACCTTTTAAACAATGGGGTTTGGACTTCATCAATGAATTTAAGGACAACTCTAGTAATGGTTACTGATGGGTCTTGATGCCTATAGATTACTTCACTCAATGGGGAGAGGTTGTCCCAACGAAGAAATAAACAAAAGAAGTGGTGATGAATTTCCTTGAAGAAAGGATAATCACCAGGTTTGGAATTCCTGCTAAGATTACTACCGATAATACTAATTCCTTTAGCTCAATGGCCCTCAATGAATTTTGTTTCAGGTATGGGATTTTTCTAACACATTCTTAAAACTACTACCCTCAGGGGAATGTTTTGGTTGAGTACAACAATAAAAATATCATGAATATCGTGAAGAAGATTGTTGGAAAAAATAAGAGACGTTGGGATGGTAAAATAAAGTATGAACTTTGAGCAGACCACACAACAGTAAACAATTCTACTGGAAAAACCCCATTTGAACTATTCTATAGTATGGAGGCGTGATTTCCCATAAATCTTCATATTTCGGCTTTACAACTAGCTCAACATTTCACCATTGACAAAGAAGCATTGCAGAGAAGAATAGATCAACTTGTAGAACTAGATGAGACCGGAAGGGAAACTTTCAATCAAAAGGAAAAGAACCAGAGAAAAATTAAAGGAACTTTTGACCACAAGGAGAGACAAAGGGACTTCAATAAATGAGATTTGGTATTAATGTGGGATAAGAGAAGGAATAAACCTGAGATGCATAAAAATTTTGAAAGTTTGTGGAGGGGACCATATAAGATTGAAGAGAAATCAAGGTTTGACTCTTTATATTTATCCACCAATGAAGGGAGGAAGATTCCATTACCAGTAAATGGATCTCTCCTCAAACTTTAATTTCTATAAGGAAACTGACTTCTTCAGGGCCCAAGCCCCAGGTAAGTAGGTAGGTCATTTTCTTTCCCTTGCATTTCCATTTACTTGTTCATGATAATTTAGTTTCATTTACCTATGTTTGCATGTCATATGTAATTTTTCATTTTTCTATACTTGCATTATTGCATAAGTTTCTTTACATCATTTTCTTTCATCATATTATATGTTAGTTAGAAATTTTTGAAAAATATGAAAGTTTATTTTAAGATTAGTTGAGATTTTGGGTTTTCAGATTATATGAACAAATGGTGAATGAGCCACCCTATATTTCACAGTTTTTTGTTTCTTTGTGTGTAGGAATAGGTTTTACCAAGAGATGTTGAGGTTATCATGCACTCTAGAATGATTACATGTCCCCGAATAGGAGCCGGGTGTTATCCCCCATTTCTAGAGATAACTAAGGATATGATGTCTCAAGTCCCTTAGGTTGCAGACATGGAGTGCCGAGATATGGATTGACCAACAATGTCCAAAAAACACTAGGCAGAGCCCCACATCACACTCATCACCTCATGAATGATGGTTGCACCATTCAACACACCATCTTGGATCATAGAGAAAAAAATATATTGCTCCATGAGGTGACAATTCTGGTGTTATGGTAAGTGTCTTTTTAATAAATGAAGCATTTGAATATGTCGCAAAGTGTTCTTCCTTGATTTTGAAAATGTTTTCTTGGAAATTATTCTCTTTTCCTTATTTCACCTTGGAGGTTGACATTGTTGTCCTAGTAAGTGGTCACCCTTGGGGAAAGAGTTTCTACTGGGGGGTCTCCTTGATGAGTCATTGTACCGCTCCCTCACATAGTTTCCACTTTCCATGTTTCTTTCTCTTTATTTCTTCATCTTTTGGATTTTCAAGCCACATTGACCCAAAAAGGGATTGTACCTTATTTCATGGGAAGAAGGGGTTGAAGGCCTAGAGGATTGTATGTGGAAAAAGATAAAATCCAATCATAAACCTTCCATATGCTCACCCAAGGATATCGAGAACAATTAAATGTTTCTCACAAGAATTGAAGGAACTGTAAAATAAATAACTAATTAAACATGCCAACCAAGGTAGAGCGTGTGTGGGAAATGGTTTTCATTCTTAGGTAGAAGTCCCACACATCGTCTTCAACTTGGAGAAGTGTAATGTGACCAAGGTAGAGTTAAAGTGGGCAATTTTTTTCATTCTTAGGTAGAAGTCCCCTTTTAACTTCAAATTGGAAACACTCTAACACATTAATGGGAAAAAAGGGTTTGGAAAAATCATGCATCGTGGATGAAGGGAAACACACACTCTACAAAGACACCCATAAATTATAAAATATGATCACTTGTATGTCAAGAAACCCCATGCCCAAAAGTATTACCCCCTGCATGCACCTCATACACTTCACATGACTTAGAGAGGCTCCACCTCGGAAACATTCCTTAACTTGAGGAATGACTCACCCAATAGGTCACTGATCAGGGGATCAAATTTTGCTCAATTTTCAAAGTGCTCAGAATGCAACGAAAATAGTGCCATTGTGTTCGTTTCATCTTCCTGATTCCGGTGGTGTATTTACTTTCTCAAACAGAGTCCGTATGGAGAAGATATCGCGATCTGTCCGCCAAGCCAAACATGCAAAATTTTTGGATGCTGACTGTACCTGTCTGTATAGTCCGTACGGTGACGTGGCAGGGCCGTACCATCCGCACGGTGACATGGCAGGGCCGTACCATACGTACAGTGATGTGGCAGGTAGGTGACATGGCGCATTTTCATTGGTTGATGTTGGCGAGTAGCATGTTGACACGTGTCCGTTATGGGCGAATAGTATGAGGACACGTGGCCCAACCCGAGGGCGCCACGTGTCGCTCATTCTTTGGTCATTATTTCATATGTAAAATTGTATTGGGAGTCCATGGGGTTCGACCCCTGGACCTCCCATAGCACAAATCTTACAAAGCTTCCGCTAACCAACTTTCCCTCCATTGTTCCTTGTTAGCTATGCCATAAAACATATATATAAGTTTGAATGTTATGCCAAACGGAAAGGGGGGCGGGCCGGGGCATAGCCCCGACCCATGGACACATTGTTTAACATATGACCCACATATATTATGGCCCGACCATTGGCGCACGCGCGTTGTATTACATTACATTGCATTGCATTCTATTGCAATGTATTGCAATACATTGTATTGTATATTATATAACCGTGTGTTAAAATAATTGCCGCGGGGTTTGAAACCAAGACCCATGTGTTAAATGTTGGCGCGCGGGAGTCGGTTGACATGGTTTCAAATGGTTTAACCACCTTTTTGCCAATGCGCGAGGTCGTATGGCCATATGCCCAGGTGTCGAGGCGGTTAGGGGCTGGAGGCGCCTTAACCGTCCTACGGTTTGCACCGTTGGCGCGGTTGCGCCCAGTGCCAGGTTTTTACACTTAAAAGAGCATGTGAGCCAGGTTTGTTGAAGGGGGGTACGAATTGTAGAACCAGAGACAACAAGCTTGAAGAGGGAGACTTCCAGGAGGCCTAACTTCTTCATTTTTCGACCGATTGAGGTGCCGAAATAGCCCAGATAGGGGTTTTGGGACGCTGGGAAGCCATTGGAGCAGTCAGTTTGTCATTTTGAGCATTGTAAGACATGTTTTGAGCAATTTTTGAGCAATTAATAATAATGATCCATTGGAAGCTGGATCAGGAGATGTAGCCCATAAGAGGGGTGAACTCCTTTATCAATTGCTGTGCACATGTGTTTATGTTCAATGTTTATGCTACTGTCTATGTGTATTTTGCATAAGTAATCCTTAATTTATGTGTTGCAAATTGATCCGGTTGCTTTAAACACATAACATTTCACTTGCAATAATTATTCAAGTTTTTCAAGTCTTCTTCATTTTTAGATCAAGTTGGTATCAGA
>ML804807.1:81903-97141 GCA_009831015.1 Picea engelmannii
TGGTCATTATTTCATATGTAAAATTGTATTGGGAGTCCATGGGGTTCGACCCCTGGACCTCCCATAGCACAAATCTTACAAAGCTTCCGCTAACCAACTTTCCCGCCATTGTTCCTTGTTAGCTATGCCATAAAACATATATAAAAGTTTGAATGTTATGCCAAACGGAAAGGGGGGCGGGCCGGGGCATAGCCCCGACCCATGGACACATTGTTTAACATATGACCCACATATATTATGGCCCGACCATTGGCGCGCGCGCGTTGTATTACATTACATTGCATTGCATTGTATTGCAATGTATTTCAATACATTGTATTGTATATTATATAACCGTGTGTTAAAATAATTGCCGCGGGGTTTGAAACCAAGACCCATGTGTTAAATGTTGGCGCGCGGGAGTCGGTTGACACGGTTTCAAATGGTTTAACCACCTTTTTTCCAACGTGAGAGGTCGTATGGCCATATGCCCAGGTGCCGAGGCGGTTAGGGGCTGGAGGCGCCTTAACCATCCTACGGTTTGCACTGTTGGCGCGGTTGCACCTGGTGCCAGGTTTTTACACTTAAAAGAGCGTGTGAGCCAGGTTTGTTGAAGGGGGGTACGAATTGTAGAACCAGAGACAACAAGCTTGAAAAGGGAGACTTCCAGGAGGCCTAACTTCTTCATTTTTCAACCGATTGAGGTGCCGAAAGAGCCCAGACAGGGGTTTTGGGACGCTGGGAAGCCATTGGAGCAGTCGGTTTGTCAGTTTGAGCATTGTAAGACATGTTTTTGAGCAAGTTTTTAGAAATTAATAATAATGATCCATTGGAAGCTGGACTAGGAGATGTAGCCCATAAGAGGGGTGAACTCCTTTATCAATTGCTGTGCACATGTGTTTATGTTCAATGTTCATGCTGTTGTCTATGTGTATTTTGCATTAGTAATCCTTAATTTATGTGTTGCAAATTGATCCGGTTGCTTTAAACACATAACATTTCACTTGCAATAATTATTCAAGTTTTTCAAGTCTTCTTCATTTTTAGATCAGTCACCATGACAACCCTCCTATTGTAAGCTAGGTCTGAAATCCTTCCTTTTTCCCTCCTTCACCATTATGATTTTTGTGGTTTCTTGCTTAGCTTATTCTCCATTATTTAATCACTCAACTTCATGACTCGTGCTCGTCTTTACTTATTTTTCACCATTTTTTTCGCTTTCTTGAAGGGTGATTTCATGTTATGGTTTGAGTTTGAAATACTTGTCATCATATTTTACACTAATTGAGAATGAAGTAGATCCACCCAGTATTTTGTGTGCATAGGAGACATCTAGGTACAACAATTCCTTTGTAATATCAGTAACCTTCCACAGAAAAGGGAAGCAAATCAAAGCAGTCCATTTTGGGATTAGAATTTAAGCCAAACAGGTAGGTCAAATCTTCAATGGTGGAGATCCAATAGTCGATGTAGATCAATGGCCCTTATGCATTCAGAGTCTCAAACTTGCGCAGGGTTTAACATGAATGACTCTGCGACTTAAATAGTTTAGCGAAATATATACTATTTGGCAACCTGTTGAATGATTTTCATCTAGACATTTGTCTAAGTCTTAAGATATTATTTTAAGTCTTTATTCTCACATAGCAAGTGATTCATTTCATTGCTTGTTTTTTCCTTTGTTTGTCTTTTCATATACCCAATTGTCTATTAATATCCATACCATTAGAAAAGGAGAACCTACTTTTATACTGTGTGGAGTACCATATTTGAAGCCTATCGTTAAGATAACCAACAAAACCAATTTATTGAAAAACCAAATCATTATAAACTTGAGGTGGCCTAGATTTCCCCTTTAGTAGTCAAGTGTGGACCTTAGGAACAACATCTTCTAGCGTCGTTGTAGGGGAGTGGAGTAATGGAATATATTTCCCTGGGAGAAGGAAATTGAATAACTCTAACCTTGATGGTGAACAAATATCAGACATAGACAGACTGCCATATTTCACTTGGCAACTCCACTGAGTAGAATTTACGAAAGAAATATTGGCGCCCAGAAAAGGACTCAATAGATCCAAATATGAACACATCAAAGCCACCAAGTCTCATCCTAACCCTGAGAAGGACACATTAGTATCTGAGATAGAAAGGAAACTAATAAAATCCACCTTAGCTTAGAGATATACCTTCCCCCTCAAGGGGAAAGCTGTGCCCAAATATTCTACTTCTCTTCATCATCACAAGCAGTTTGAATTTTCTAGCCCTGAGAATCACAATTACAAGGAACTTCAGACATCTTCAAATCCTTACTCTACTTCGTCATCCAGTCCAAAATATGCCCTTGTATCTCCCATAAATCTTCAGATTCCTTTTTCCCAAGCAATGGTTGCTAACAGGATGGATGTCATAATTGCTGCGAGATATGCACCCCTAGTTCTTCCTGTAGGCTTACATGCACTCCCAACCACAGATTACATGAAGTATTTACCAAGATATAATGGGGAAGGTGATGTCACAGCTGAGGAACGTCTGGTAGCCTTATACAACTTTGCAGACAACTTTAACATTGACTATGCAGATGTGTGGATGAGGTTGTTTGTGCAGCTTTTGGATGGGGAAGTAAGGAAATGGTTATGGGGTCTTCCTCCAGCCTCTATCACAAATATTGAGGCATTAGATGAATCTTTCATAAAGAAGTGGGGAGATAGAAATTTTATCTCTACTACATCACTGAGTTTGGGGATCTAACGAGAAAGAATGGAGAATCTATTACAAAATTCACCAAAAGATTCAATAATATGTATGGTAGAATCCCATATGAGATCAAACCAACTGAAGCCTCTTCCAATATCACTTATGCCAATTTATTTGATGCAGTGTTCTCCCTTCTACTGAGGAAGAGAATATCCACCACCTTGTTTTCCATGCAGGAAGCAACCATTGAGGTTGAATCCAATATCTTGGCATCCGACAAATTAAAGAATAGATATGATAAAGACAAGAAGAAACAGAGAGAATATTCACATGCCTTCTCTAACTCAGCCACATCTGATCCCAAACTTGATGAAATGACCAAAACTTTGAAGGATATGACATCTAAAATAACTAAGATGAAATGGGAATCTAAACAACCAAACAAAGATTTTCAAGGGGTTGGAAATAGAAATCCAAACCAGTTTAGAAGGCCTAATGATGCCCCTCAGATAATGCAGAGAGAAAGGAGGAATGTTGATGATCAAAGGGTAGCGCCTCCTTTCCAAGACAATCAAATTGAGGGGATAGATGTAGACAAAGATGTTGTAGATGATATTGTTGTTGTACTTTTCAATGAAACATATTTTTATACCAGTCACTTAGCACATCAAGAATATGAGGTAGCAAAACTGTCAAATCAGTTTTACAATCAGATAGGGGAAGAGGGAGTTATTGAAGGCCAACCCCAGAAAAAATATGATTTGAGGCCTAGAGAAGGGGATCCCAAATCCACTACCTTTGGTCAAAACAAATAGGATGAATTTCCTCCCAAATCAAATCCAAGTAAAGGTATGCCATCTAAAGCTCAGTAACTTCCCCCATCTAAACCTGCAGTCCCTGAAATAAAAGAAGATGATAGGCCACCAACCTCTTTCAGCCTAGAGCATGAGTTGAGTAAGATCAAGATCCATGTGTCGTTGACCGAATTGATGAAGAATGAACCTTTCAAAAAATCCATCATGAAATTTATGCAACCAACTACTCCTATTGTATCTTCTGATGTAATTAGTCTACATGATAATAACCCAACCATTATCGTGAGTCCACACATTGAATATGGATATGATGCTTCTCCACCATTCTATATATATTTAAATGTCCATGATAATATATTTCATAATTGTCTTATGGACTCTGGAGCCTTGCACAATGTTATTCCCAAATTTGTTATGGAAGAACTAGGTATGGAAATCACCAAACCCTACCAAGACATGTACTCCTTTGATTCTAAGAAAGTGAAATGTATGGCACTGATAAAAGATATGGTGGTTTCTTTGGAACAATTATCAATGAAGAGTGTAGTAATGGACATTGTTGTGGCTCACATTCCCATGAAGTTTGGTATTCTCTTATCCAAAACTTGGGCTAATAAGGTTGGAGGATCATTACAAATGGACCTCACTTACACCACCATCCCTGTGTTCAGAGGGGAACATAGGACGATATACATAGAGGAAATATTAGCCTATATCGTTAGTGACCATAATAAGCTAAGAAATCACCCAATTTATGTTGTTGAGGGTGATATTGGCTCATCTTATTTTCATTTAAATGATGATGAACCTGAAATATCAGTTACCCAATGGAATGATCAACCATTGAAAGATCAACAAAACAAAATATGGAAGATGTATTTTGATGGATCTTCATCAAAGGAAGGATTCAAGGCGAGTATACTCCTCATTTCCCCTTCACAAGAGGTAATAACACTCTCTTATAAGATGGAGGTTGAAACTACTAAAAATATAGATGAATGTGAAGCTCTGGTGCTGGGATTGAGGGCTTCCAAAGACATGGCCAACTTGGTACCTGTGAGGAAGAAAAACAGGGAGATACGCTTGTGTGTTGATTTAAGGAATCTCAACAAGTGTTCTCTAAAGGAAAATTACCCCCTCCCCAAGATGGATCATATTTGACAGAGGGTGGTAGGTGCCCACATGATTTTCTTGTTAGATGGATATGCTGGTTATAAGCAGATAGTGGTGTGTGAAAAGGACAAAGAAAAAACAACATTCACCACCCCGTGGGGAACATTCATGTATGACAAGATGTCATTTGGGATGATGAATGCAGGGGCGACCTTCAGATGACCATGGACATAGATTTCGTGGGGGGAAAAGACAAATTTATGGTTATATATTTGGATGAAATCACCATTTTCTCCAAGTCTGATGATGAACATTTGCAGCATATGTAGCAGGTTTTCTGGAAATGCAGGAGATACAAAATATCTTTGAATCCTAGGAAGTCCCACTTTTCCATGCTAGAAGGAAAGCTATTGGGCCACATCATATCAGTAGGAGGTACAAAAATTGATCCTAAGTGAGTTTATGCCATTCAAGAGATCAAAATCCCCATAAATAAAAAGGCTATCTAGTCTTTCATTGACAAGATAAACTTCCTAAGGCTCTTTGTGCCAAATTTCTCCGAAATCCTGAAGCCTATCACCAACATGTTGAAGAAAGATGCTCTAATAAAATGGTCACTAGAGGAAAATTCAACATTCCAAAGGATCAAGCAGGCTTAGCCAGCCCTGACTATGCTAAAGATTTCTTCATTTTCTCTTTCGCTTCCGAGGAGACCATTGTTGTTGTACTGGTGTAGAAAAATGGAGAAGGGAATGAATGACCCATAGTATTTTTTAGCAAATCTCTTATTGATGTTGAGCTGAAGTATGATATATTATAAAAGCATGCTTATGCACTAGTCAAAGAACTCAAGGTCTTCAAGGTATGTGTGTTACAGTCTAGCATAACAACCTTTGTTCCTAGCAACAATGTCAAAGAGATTCTGGTCCATCCAGACAGTGAAGGGAAAAGAGGGAAGTGGATTGTCAAAATATTGGAGTATTACCTACACATAAAACCCACCAAGCTGATCAAGGGACAAGGACTTGCCAAGTTGTTATCAGAATCAAACTGTAAGGTGCTAGAATTACATCAAATCTTCACCCAATCAAAGGTACCCATCATATAGCCTTGTTGACAGGCATAAATGAGAGACCATCAACTGGAAGGTCAAATGCGGTCTGGGGCTGTCTAAATAACCCAAGACATTTGGAATGAAATGACCCGATGGGTTTAATGGCTCCGTTGTCCAACTAAAGTCCTAAAAATGATAAAAGAAATGAAACTAATCTAAAAAACTATGATACTAAGAATATAAGTTTAATAATTACAAGTGTCAAAATAGAAACATGAATATGTGCATATGGTTATGAACAATGTATATAAAAATTGCAAGATTTACTGGATATCTTGCGAAATAGATGTTTTTGAAAGTGTTTATAAAAGAGATAAAGAAAGAACATACATTTTAATGTTTTCTGTTGAATATTTAAAAGTCTAAAAACTAATGGATGCTAAACAAACATAATTGAAATAAGAATAGATAAATAGTCAAAGATAATTCAAGTTGTTCTTATTTCATTGATAAATAATTAAACTAAAGAACAAGTAAACTAACCTGCAACTAATCAAATAAACTGAATTTATCTTCCTGTACAATTCAATCTCCTGATTGTCCTGCATATGAGGGAAACCTGTAACAGAACGATGCTAATACTCCCAGACCAAACTCAAAGATGCATTGGAGAGAGAATATGACAACAGAATGATAAATGTATAGATTTTGTGATCTTATGATAATCAATACTTTATAAAGAGAGGAAACTCAATTCGAAAGAATTAACATCATTTAATATCTAGAATAAATCGATAATAATCAAATGGCAGATTGATCACAAATGTAAAATGGAATAACAAATTACAAACATCATCAAAATAATTAATAATATGAAATACCATATGATAACCAGACTAAATCTGCATCAAAAATAATAATATTTCATAAGATAGAGGTGATAAAAAAACATAATGGGGTAAGCGTCACACATGTCTAAAGCCAAATGATGAGAAACTTCTCCATATCAATCTTCAAAAATCATATGTCCATAATGTATCCCAACAAAGATGTTTTCACTAATAACAATGATCACTATTTAAACTAGTTTAGGATTCACAATCTCTTATCATGCAAGATAGAGTGCAATCCCCAAAAAATAGATAGTATTACAAAAATAGCACAACTAGAAACCACTCCTGTAGGAGTTGGTTTGTCAAAATAATAACAAAGTTTTATCAACATAAAATAAAGAAACTACTGAATAATAGAGCGTGTGATCCAAGATGGTTTCTCCATGTAAACACCAACATAATTATCATTTTCCTGTAGATAGCAAAACGAAATTGATATTCAAAAAATAATGCTAACTAATATTTAGAAATAGACTGGATACAAAATTAGAGATTCTATAACTAGTCTTATTATTAACAAAAAAAATCAAAACCAAATATTCTTATTTTGACTTTGATAACCAAATAAAATAAAATCAAACAAAATCAATTTTACCATTAAAAATTAGACAGTGAAGGATCGGACAGTTCTGAATTAATGATGGCATTGAAGTTGGTTGCATTTCTTATGGTTATATTACCGAATCTCTTGGGTCTTTTATTTGTCTTTTATGTGTGTTCTTTCAACTCTTTGTTCTCTCGTTCCAGTAGAGAATTTTGAGCAGCCATATGTTTCACTTGTGCTTGTAGCAATGGTATGTCCCTGTAATAGCGCTCTACCCAATCTAAACAATTGTCACAATGTGCCGACACTATAGCAGGCCGAGGTGGAATGTATTAAGCAATGGGTATTTTTCACTTCCCTGTGGATTGTTTTAAGTCCTGACAAATTCCAGCAAATCCCTCTTGGCCTTTCAGAAACGGGAGTAATCTACAGACGAAGTCATACTTCTCAGCTTGACCAACAGTTTCATTCTTGAAACATTGGTTGTCCAGATCTTCCTGAGCAAGGAAATCATTGATTTATTCATCTGAATAGTGATCATTGACCTCGATTGTAGAGATCAATCTCAAATGATCCTTTTTTCGATTCCTTAAACTCCTATAAATTAAATGACCAGATATCGTATTCATAAAATTCAAATCTGAGCTTTGTTGTTTCTTACCCTTACACAATTTCTTGACAGTGGGTTTGTCTCTATGACCCTGATTCAGTTCATTAGTAAGAACAGGGGAAACGTTTCCTTTTAATTCGTCCACTACCTGTTCTAACGATTTTCTGGGCAAAAACATGCATCAAGATTTTTTAACCATGGGAGTTTGCAAATCAACAAACACAGATTCATTAATTTCATAGCCATCTGGTGAATTGAACCCTTCACTCTTAGATACAAGATTATCGAAAATGGGGTTCACATTTAGAGGTGAATTCATTGTACTGTTGGGTTGGGTGAAACCATTTTGACTCAGGAAACTTTCCCAAGTGTCCCTTATTTCTGATAGGTGGGATAGCAACAATATTTTTATAAACTTGTGATGAAAGAGGCTCGACATAGAGTTCATGCTCTGTCTCTTATAGAGTTTTGACATTTTATAAAGTCTCATTAACAAGTAGAATGACATGTCTAGTTTAAACCCTATGAATAACATCAGCAATCAGATGTGGTATAAAAAGACCAAACCATACCGACCCTCGCATGTTATAAACTATTTCAAAATTAAAATAAGGTCGTGCCATCGAGGTTTTAGACCGGTGATAGGAATACCTTTAGGGCAGCAGGCAGACTCGCAAGAGACCATGAACAAGCTCCATGGAACATCCTCCATTTTGGCATTTTTAAACCACTTTTCTCCTTCCTACAAAAGTCCTGTCACCTAGGCTATAAAATCCTCTGTGACGTCCAATTGCACATCCCCAATATTGGCTCTAAACCCATCAAATGTCTGCGCAAAGGCCCGCGCGTCCGCAATATTGTAACCTTCAAATTTCTTGAGGAAGATATCCCAACCGTGAGCTTTCAAATCATCTATGGCATCATCGTGGGCAAGAAGGGCTTGAAAACCATTCTGTTCGATTTGAACCATAGGGGCCATGGCCACTGTGAAATAGACACAATAGATATCATATGAGGTAGGCTTTGGCTTCCAATAAACGAGTAGCAGAGAGAAGTCTGTGAAAACTAAAATGACCCGAAACCTATGAATTTTGGAGACTGCCATGCTTGATAACTTAAGTTTAGAGATACAAGCAACCGAAGGGCGCGGAGACCTAAGAGCCATTACACATAATGAATATCAAACCCTCGACTACCATCGAATGCCAATTCGTGTAATGAATGGGTTCATTAATGCATAGGACAATAGGGTGAGGTGTAGTCGTGGGTACATCAGACCTGTACCATGCGATATGAAAGTTGATATGAATTTTGAGAGCATGAAACCCATATTGAATGTTAATCCAATGTTTTGCGCATTCATACATTTCAAAAATTAAAACAAAATGATCAATCATAGCACCGATTAAGTCATGATACCCATAATACATAAAGATTGTGGTAGTGAATTAGTCAATGAGTTTATAAAACTTGAAGCTTAGCAACACATGGGTTTCCTCAAGGTGTAGTTTCTTTGGTAAATTGAACTAAAAACAAAACAGACTACAAAATGATTACCCAAACGAAGTTTTTCGTTTGAATTTCATGCTTGCAGTCATGAAATTCAAACAAAGAAAACGAACAATAAAATTAAAAACTCATAATATAAGTTCAACCCAATCATTGCTTCGAAGGTTAGGAACATAAGCGTTTATAAATGTAAGGAGGTGGCAGCTACAGAAAGATATAATCTCTTTGTGACGATCTTAATTGTGATAAAAATCGACAAAATTGGTGGCTGCCAACAAGCCTGGACAAGACACCATGCAGGTATTTGAAAATTACTCATCTTCACCTTGGAATAGAAACATCATTTATTTTCTGCAAGATCTCGAATGTCCACCAAATGTGAAGAAGATAAAGGCTAGGTCTCTCAAATTGAAGGCTATCAAAGTTTTCATTTCAAACTAGAACTTGTATTGGAGGGATCCTGTTGACATCCTGTTAAAAGGCCTTGATGGAAATGAAGCCAAAAAAGTCACAATAGAAATGCATAGAGGAGTATGTGGAGGACACTAGCATTGGAAGGCCACAACTCTCAAGATCCTAAGGGCAGGGTACTACTGGCCCACCCTTTTATCTGATGTATTTTCTACTATTAAGGCCTGTAGTGAAAGTTAGAAATTTGCAGGAAAACATAAGTTACTATCACTACCCCTAAAACCTATCACTGCCAGTGGTCCATTTCAACAATGGGGGTTAGACTTCATAGGTGAGATAAATCCACCCTCCAGTGGGAAACACAAGTGGATTCTCACTGCCACTGAATATTTCACCAAGTGGATCAAGGTTGTGCCCACCAGGAATTCCACTGACAAGGTGATCATGAATTTCTCGGAAACCAATATTTTTTCCAGATTCGACTGCCCCAACAATATTATAACAGACAATGCCCAAGCATTCAAGTCCAAAGTCATGATTGACTTATTTTTTTATTCATAACATTTTCTTGACACATTACATGCCCTATTACCCTCAGGGGAATGGCCTAGAAGAGTCATCAAACAAAACTCTCATTAGGATTATCAAGAAATTGTTGACCGAAAACAAGAAATCCCGGGACTCTAAACTCAAATCTGCTTTGTGGGCCGACATAATCAGCACCAAGAATTCTTTGGGAACCTCTCCATTTCAGTTTGTCTATGGTATAGATGTTTTCTTTCCCACCCATCTTGGCATACCAGTCCTAAAATTATTACAGGAAGAGATTGAGGAGCCAAATGACTTCCAAAGGAGAATCTTCTAGATTATAGAGGTTCAACAAAATAGAGAAGCATTGGATCAGAAGACTGAAGCATACCAGAGCAAGATCAAATCAACCTTTGATAGGAAAACCAAGAAAGAGATATTTCAAGAAGGTGATTTGGTTTTGAGGTGGGATTCCAAAAGGGATGACAAGTCCAAGCATGGTAAGTTTGATAACCTATGGTTTGGCCCTTTTAAAGTGGCTGAAATTATGGACAATAACACATTTATCTTGCACAACCTAGATGATGCAGAGATCTTCGTAGGCCCATTAAATGGGCGCTTCCTGAAACACTATTTTGTTTAAGGATGAGGGAAGGTCCCTCTTGTACCATATATGCTTTCCTTTTATTTTTTCATTTGAGTAGTTAGTTGTGTGTGAGTAAAGACTTCATATCTCAGCAAAGGCATTGGGGTGTAGCTGGATTTTTAAGTTTCAGATTGAATAAAGACTCCATAGCCCAATAAAGGCACTCGGGTGTAGTTACTGTTTTGAAATTCATAGATGCATGGTTGAGAAATAGTGGTAGAGATACATGCCCGAAAAAAAAAACAAAGGTAAGTTACAACCAGTGGGAGAAAGGGTCTGAAAGGAAAGGCACCTGGTCTACTATTCTTAGCACCTCACAGGGAAGTACTATCCCTGGTTGGAGCCAATGTTGTAACCTAGGTTTGCACTCCTACCCTTTTCCCTCCTTCACCATTCTGATTTTGGTGGTTTATTTTTTAGCTTATTCTCCATTATTTAATCACTCAGCTTCATGAACCCTACTCGTCTTTACCTATTTTGCACCATCTTTTTTTTCTCTTTCTTGAAGCGTGATTTCATGTTCTGGTTTGAGCTTGAAATACTTGTCTTCATATTTTCCACTAATTGAGCATGCAGTAGATCCACCCAATATTTTTTGTGTGAATGAGACATCTAGGTCAACCAAGTCCTTTGTAAGCTCAGTAAGCTTCAGTAGAAAAGGGCAACAAATCAAAGAAGTCCATTGTGGGCTTAGAATTTAAGCCAAACAGGCAGGCCAAATCATCAATGGTGGATATCCAACAGTTGATGCAGATCAATTTATCTCATGCATTTAGAGTCTCAAACTCGCGCGGGCTTTAAAAAGAATGACTCCATGACTTTGGCATTCGAGCATCTGAATTTTCCATTGGTTCAAATCTTCTAAAGTGTCGAGATGCCGAAGTGTCGAAGCCTCTAAAGCTCTGAAGTGTCGATGCACGCGTCACTCTCCTTTTGAGACACGTCACTTCGGAACTGTACTACTTCGAGAGATATTCATGCTTAATAATCCAAAACTCTCGAATCCCGAAGTGTCAAAGCACACTGCACTCATCCGTCAGGACACATGGCGCTCATCTGTGGAGACACATGGTTTCCATCTGTCCCTAACACGTGGCACTCATTTCTGGTCATTTGGGTCCCATCATCCACTCATTTTTTAGGGACACGTATCACTCACCTTATGTGGCATGTCAAAAACCATGAAATCATATGACATCATGTCACCACGTCACTTCGGGCCCTACCACTTCGAGAGTTTTTCAAATCAGCATAGGCCGAAATCGCCAAAGGGTCGAACTTCTGAAGTTCTGAAGTCATTAAGTTTGAAGGTTAAAGGTAATCTCGGGTGAATAAGTGATTAGTGTTGGTTAATGACTTCGAGGGTTTCTGTCCTCCAGAGGATATGCATCCTATGCGCTATGAAACCTCCAAATGTTGAATTTTTGAAGTGGCTCACCCACATTTGTTGCATATTTGAAAGGTTTAAAAAGGGGGTTCCAAACCAGAAATGGGGAAACTACACATCCAAACTCCATAAAAGCGCAACATGAATTTATTATGTTCTCCAAGAGATAAATGGGTGAAAAACATGGCCCGTACTTTCATTTGTTTCCAATGGTCTCAAACAGTGAAAATGCATGCCAATGCTCGACACATCACTCACCTTTGTCACTCCGAATCAGTTTCAATCAAAGTCTCAGTGCGATTCAGCTTCTGCATCAGTTTGGTTTACCATTAGAAACAATTTGCAGTTATTTAAGTTAAGACATTTCAATTTAATGCATAATAAGTGGTCATTTGTGTTTGATATGAAACACATCCCTTTTAATTAATTTAAGTTTGAAGTATGCATCACTGCACTCCAACAATGTTGTAGTTAAGTTAATAAGTTGTTTACAACTGGGAACACAGAGTAAAGCCTCAGTTCCATATGGATGAGAGCCTTTGCAACTCTGATAAATAGGCAGGTTTTTTATGTTTTAGGGGTTCATTTTTTGGGAGAAGAATAGAAGCAGCAGAAGGGCTGGACCTGCGCAATTGACTGTAAAGTTCTCTACCTAGTGAATATATGTTGATGACAGTTGTGTTCTCTTACTGAAATACTTATGCTTTTAATCTTGTCTTGAATGAATTTTTTTTCATGTGTGTAATGTACATTTCCTTATTCTTTCAGCCATAGAATAGATCTAGCTAGAAAATACTACACACATTTGCAAAGAGAAATTTAGATAGAAGAAGAAGGAGAGAAAGAATAGAAGAATTCTCATTAATTGTATTCCACACTCAAAGAGTGAATAATTTACAATAGATATAGGATACATGAGTAACTAATGCACCATAGTGGAGGTCTTGAGTGATCTGGACACACACCAGTTGTTATGGGATTAAACTGCCACCTAGTCTAGTCTCTCAGGAAGTTACAGGAGTGAATTGCCACCTAGTCTGAGTTAACTAGTCTATCAGTCTTCAGTTAAATGACTGAAATAGAGTGAAGTGAGGACGAGATTAGGGAATCATGAGTAATGCACTAGTCTGGTGATGATCCCAAGGACAATGTGTATTAGTTGGTGATGATCCCAATGTTGCATGGTGATAAAACCAATGTAGCATCTAAACTCCACTCAACTAGTCAAACTGAAGTGAAAACTGAAGAGAATATTTTCCCTAGAGAAATATTCTTCCTAAAATATAGGAGACTGGATAATGACTAATAAACAAGGAAAAACCTTAGGAAAAATAAATCCTAGGTGTGTGTGAAGTAACTCCAACACCCCCCCTGAATATCACTATGGTGAAAATAAAGAATGGGTCTCGGCAATGAGGCCATGTTAGGTACCCAAATACAAAAGATACACTGAAATAAATGAGGAAATAGGGAAAACCTCATGGGAAAACCCCCCTCTCAAATTACAATTCATAAAAAAAAATGAGAAGGAACAAAATGCAGTTGCTAAGAAACCATGTCCTTCACTCCATGAAGACCTCGCAACTATGCAAGTTTGTGCTCTTTGAAGATTTTGTTGAAGATGTAGATGTATGCATAGATCTGGTGGAGTAGATGCACCATTGATATGTCCACACATATCCACTTTATCTTCTTGTAATGAAGAAGATCCAAATAAATTTTTGATTAAACTTTGAAAACCATGCGACCGCTTCTGGAAAAACGTTGAAATTTTGTTGATTTTAAAACGATCATAACTTCACTTCTCGGACTCCGTTTCGAACGATGTTTGTTTTGAAATTGGATATTTTCCCGAAAGAAATTCAAATATCCAATTTGTTTTTGCAAATTTGTCTCAGAAACTATCAAAATTCAGTCTGATGTGCACGACTCCCTTTTTATCTCCTGAGATGCATGCATTGTGCATGGAAAAGTGTCTGCATGTGACCCCTGATATGCATGCCATATATCTTCCACATGAAATTCAAAAAATAAATATGAAATGGAGTAGATATCATCTTCAATTAATGGAATATAAATTTGTGCAAATACTTTTGTAGAATACTCTTCATAATAAGATGTTTGATCTTCGAATGACTTCTCTTCTAGATCTATTTGTTCAACCTCTTGCATGAAATATTCAAAATCTTCTTTATTCCTGAATAGAACCTCCAATATGGTCCATAATTCATTTGGAGTTGATTCTTGTGAGTCATCATATACTTGATGGATAATTTCAGGACAAATAAACCAGAGGATACATCCTTTGCCCATATCTTGTCTATTGAGAAAATTGTTTTTCTCATCGGCGGAATCAGGCTCTACTTCCATTGCTATAGTTATTTGGTACAAGCCCTTGCATTTGAGTAGAAGTAGAATTTTTGGCTTCCATTCCAAATAGTTATGAGGCATGAGAAGTATTGTCGTTGATTAATCCATCTTTGTTGCGTTCTTCAATCTTCAATACCTGCAAAAATAATTTGGTGTAGCTTTTTCTTAGGATTTTGTCAGATTTGATACCATGTAAATGTTTTGAACCTGCACATAATAGATCTAGCTAGAAAACACTACACACATTTGCAAAGAGAAATTTAGAAAGAAGAAGGAGAGAAAGAATAGAAGAATTCTCATTAACCATATTCCACACTCAAAGAGTGAATAATTTACAATAGATATAGGATACATGAGTAACTAATGTGACATAGTGGTGGTCTAGAGTGATCTGGACACACACTAGTAATTACGGGAGTAAATTACCACCTAGTCTAGTCTCTCAGGAAGTTACGGGAGTGGACTGCCACCTATTCCAAGTTAACTAGTCCATCAGTCTTCAGTTAATTGACTAAAACAGAGTGAAGTGATGAGGATATTAGGGAATCATGAGTAATGTGTTAGTCTAGTGATGATCCCAAGGACAATGTGCATTAGCTAGTGATGATCCCAATGCTGCATGGTGATAAAACCAATGTAGCATCTAAACTCCACTCAACTAGTCAAACTGAAGTGAAAACTGAAG
>ML804807.1:101539-120836 GCA_009831015.1 Picea engelmannii
TTTTACACAGGTATCATATATTGGGAGATATTCAACTTTCTTGGAGACCTATTTCAGAAAATAAAATTTTCCAATTTAATTTCCTGTTTTAGTCATTATTTTTAAAACCGTTTTTTGGCCAAATAAAGATGAATTTTGGAAACCCAAAGGAAATTATTTCTAAGGAAATACCAAATAATAATAAAATCCTTCAATATTTACACATGTAGCATATAGTGGGATATATTCAACTTTCTTAGAGGCCCATATCAGAAAATCAAATTCTCTAATTTAATTTCATTTTTTAGTCATTATGTTGTGGCACATATTACAAGAACATGAGAATTAATTTCAAAAAAATGAGAGAGGTTTATATTAAGAACAACCTTATCGACAAAAACCTCTCATATTGTTGTAAAATGGGTTATGGTTAAAAAGTTATATCCCCATCTTGGACCCCTATTTTTCTGTTGCGCTTCTGTCACAGTTGTTGTGCTTTTGGATAGTTTGTTTTCAAATCAATTGTGAAGGGGTTATATATATATATTTTTATTGGATTAGTGACTAAAGAGTGTAGAGGACATATTCATATTTCCATTCATAACTTTTTCATTAAATAACTCTTTGAGGAAGGCCTTCAAAACTTGTTTCTCTTCTGCTACAATTTGTTGCCACCTCCATGCTTTCCTATGATTGTTTCAAAGTTATTTGCACTATTTTGGATGAAATTGTCATGTTATGTTACAGATTTGTCTTATGAATGGATTCATGATCTTATTCCCATGTTGAAATATCCGCATCTACCCTATACACAATGACAAATCCTAAATTATACTGAGTATACCTACCTTGCCCCATTCTATTTTTGCAACTCATCTTTTGGAAACCCTGGCCTAGCTCCCTAGACCTAGATTCTCATCTAGAAAAAACCAAATCAAAACCATACTAAGCTAAATACCTAGCCTAATACAGAGCCACTTAACCTTGTTCCTCTGTTCATAGGTGTGTAACATAGATCTGTAGTGAGTTTAACAATGTGTTATTGATCTGTAATTGTCACAAAGAACCAGTTAAGGATACAAATTCTTCTATAACATAAACATAAAAATGCATAGTAAGCTCATAACACACAATGATGTCAGCAATATAAAATTTAGCATACCAATACAAACAAATGCTGATATAATATCCTAAGACATTGTAAAAAGACAGTATGATAGAATTCTAACAGAACTCCTACGTCCTCTTCTCATGGGTTTTTCTATACAAATGGGCAATACTTAGCTTTTTTTTTTAGCTCAGGAAACTCCCCCCAGACCGAAGATATGGAAAGTCCTCGTGCCATGAATTAGAAATAGGTATTTACTATTCTGAGAGGGGAGATATATTATCTCCTCTTTTATCCACTCTTTGGAGTATCCCTTAGCTCCAGAGATGTTCTGAAATTTGGTTTTGAAAATCCTATTTATAGCTTGCTCTTGGAAACTAGTGGTGTTTAAACCAATGGTCTCCAACTCTTGGGAGCTTTGTGGCTGAGGAAATTGATTCCCCAGAGGCCACAAACACAGTGAATAGGAGAAGAGGTAGGATAAGAGTGTTACATTATTATTTGTTTTGCCATCGTGCTCACACAATCCATACCTATATCTTGCATTTTATAAGGCATGTAATCATAACTCTGTAATAAATAGTCTGTAAAAACAATAAACCAATTAAGTGGTATGTTAAGGAGATGTACAACAATTTATAACACACATGGAATTAGCATTTTGAAAATAAAATGATTGTTGATGTAATAGCCTATATCATGAAAACAATACACATAAATTTTTACAAAGATTTACTTCTTCTAGGCAATGTTATCATTTGTGAACTCACGAAACCCTACCCCACACCTAAGTATTGTGACACCTCACAATAAAAAATATAGGAAACCAGTTCGTTCTCCCAATAGCCGAAGATTTACAGCTTGTTAAGTGTAGAGATAAATTTCACAGATTGGTCTGACGAGACGATTAAAGAATGGCACCATCTATAGGATAAGAGATCCTATATATACATAAGAAGAGGTAGGCAAGAGAGTTTCAAGATAGTCTTAGAGTTAGTTCCCAATGGAAAGTTTATGGAGTTCATTAACCTTATCTTAACCATACATACTTCATGTCATCTTTGTTTGCAAGTAATGTCGTACATCAAGACAAGTTTAAATTTATTATTTCTTTTTGTCAGATTACCATCCTCGCTAGGTAGAATGCCCCGCTACCAGCAAGCCTGTTCAGTACTCCGACGGGTTTACCTAGTCATAAAACAGGCCAATACTCGCTGCCAACAGACCTTTTCAGTATCCCGACAGGTTATCCTCTTACACCCTCAGAGACTAGACCTCCATCTTTTAAGATTTTAGTATAAGATTGCTTTATGCAAGAAGATGGGGGGACATCTATGAAAACAACTTTTTCTTTATTTTTTCTCAATTGTGGTGGTATTTATGTTAGAGGATGACTTTTCGTTATATTACTTAGTGATTTTCCCAATGTAAGGGGGTACTTAAGCAGACGTGGCCTATCTAAAGATATGATATAATCAAGCTATTTAGTGTGTAGTGGATGGTACCATTGAGAAAGAACAAAAATGTATCTCTAGGCTCAACTCACTTTCTTCTTTTGTAGTTATTATGATGTTTCCATGACTAACCGCTAATCAAACCTCCTTGTTACTCTTTAATAAAGATACCTTTACTTACTTACTCAGGTTTCTTGGGAAAACTGTACGCGAGTCCTCTAATCTTGATGGTTACGGTATCACTTCCTTATATAGTGGTAAAGATTTTCAAGAGAAATTTCTTTTTAAAATGCCTTAAGAACAAGAAGATGAAAATCTTTGCAAAAACATGGCTAACTACAACAAGTCATTATTCACTTGATGCTTAGCAGACAACAAGGTTCAATTGTAACAATGTTTTTGAAGAAAATCCTTCTTTTATATTTCCTTGGAATTGTCTACCCTTGGTGATATAAACACCTACATAGATCTCTAAAACTATTTGCAAAAACCACACTCTAAAATATAATAAACTAAGGAGATCAATGAGATCAAGTCATAGGTACATGTATCTCATAGTTCTTTTATTAAAAGAAAATTTAAAATGAGACTGCATTAGACTCTAAGCTAAACTAACAACATGCAACTTTTATTTACTATCCTACCCTACCTAAAAAGAAAGGGAAAATCTTTATTCAAGTGTAAGAACTCTTCCAATGTAACCATGTGTAGAGCAAGATAAGAAACATACTCATATCCATATATGAAAAATTTATTGTAGTGATTACCTGGATATGAAGAACCAACCAACCTACTTGTTTGGGCATCACAAGGTGTTGAAGAATAGAATAGTATTGTGACCTGATGACCTCTTGAAACCAAATTTAAATGTAATCTTGATGTTCATCAATAGTAATTTCTATGATCTCCTTCATCATGCTATGCAGATCCTCTTCTTTTGGATGATTGATTTCTAAAGTACATAAAGGATCTGCTGAGATGGATGTTGAGAACTCCTCAATATTAGGTCTTAATGTTTTCTCTCCACTGGATGTAGTCCATAATTGTTCAGCTTCCTTTGCATTTTGGCAAGGAAAATCATTTTGTAGCTCATAGGATCTTGATTCTTCTAATATTTCCGGAGAGGTAGATAAGTTATTGACTATTGTCAAGATGTGTTCTTCCTGAAAAGAAGAGATCCCAATTGTTGCTAGGATTTGAGAAAGTTCTTCCACACTAATGGCCACCTTCGAATTCATCTTGTCATTTGATAAACCTAGGTTCACACAAAGATGATATCCACAAATTTAAGATCTCTTAATGGTGGTAAGAAAACAAAGGTTGTATTGTTTGGTTCTGTGGAAGGCTCGAGTGGTCTTGCCTCCTATCCCACTATTACTGATGCTTCAATTTCTTGTTCTATAGTGCTCCCAGTTTTAGTCTCCTTTAGAGACTACTTTAGCTCTTTGGGTTGAGCTAGCTCTTGTTTTTCGGTATTCGTCTGTGGAGTTTATAAGTGGAATGTTCCTTCCCCCAAAAATGTCAGAAGGAACCTTGGTTGTAAGGTCTGATTTAGATTTAACGTATCTACCTTTTGGGTCTCTAGGTCTATTCATGAAAGTAAACAAAAAAAAAATGAAAAACTAAGATTGGGTTTGGGGGAACTTGCTATAGCAGATGCATAGGTTCTTACCACTCGTCTTAAAGTTCCCCCACCACCAATCTAATGCTAAGGTCTAGGAATGATCTATTTCCAAACTACTTCTTACCTTAAGACAACTCCCCAACAACGACGCCAAAAATGATGGGTGTTATATATGCACTAAAAACATAGTAAAAACCCTTAATTAAATTTTCAACCTGAGGTAAGTAAACTTAGATTTGTAGAAAAATATATGCCAAAGGTAGAAGGGCTGGTAGGAGTATATCCTAACTAAGGAATATAGTTGTCTAAGGCTAATCTACTCAAGCAAACCTATCTAATGAACAAACCCTACTAAGAAAATTGAAACTATGTAACCTAAGTACTTTTGGGCCAAAGATCGATGGATAGTTCCAAGAAAGCAAGTAAAAACCATATGTAAAGAAAACTAGTTCATAACAATAAGCAAAAGCAACTATTTAAGCATAATAAACAAATGACAAAAGCAAACTTCTTTAACTTGCCAACCTATATTCAATGAGTAACTACCCTATGAAAGTAAATAAATAAACAAGCAAGCAAAGACACCTAACTAACCTACTAAAACAAGTAAACAAGTAAGCAAAGACAACTATCTAACCTACTAAAGCAATAGACAAGTAAGCAAAGACAACTAGCTAACCTACTAAAGAAAATAGAAAGTAAACAAAGACAACTAACTATTGCAAGCAATCAAATTAAATCTTCTCATTGAACAACTACCTAGCCTAAGAGGCAAGTGCACTAAATTCTTAATTGAAAGCAAGAAAGACTAGCAACTAACCTTTAATCTATCATAAGCAAATTGTTCTCTAACCTATCAAAGAAAAATACTATCTATCCTACAACAACAATAAAACTATTTCCTAAGATACAAAAACAATAAACTATATCTCTTGAGCTATGAAAGAAGAAAAACTATCTCTTTTAATCTATGAAAGTAAGAAAACTATTCTTTAACCTCTGAAAGAAAGAAAACTATATTTTAAATCTACGAAAATAGGAAAACTGTCTTTTAACCTATGACAATTCAAATATAATGATGATGGTTGTGTGAATGTCTTCAGTGTCAGATGATATCTTGATGGCACTTGAAAACAAAGGAAAATTCAAGCGGTATAAGCTCAACACTGATCTTCAATAGCAAAGTGAAAGGTATGGATTAAACAATCCAACGAGAATTTAGCCATGAGAAGAACAATCGTCAATTACCCTATTCATTTATTAACCATCAACAATATAACGAGATCATCATTGTACTTCTATACTATGTAAGAAAAACTAGATTCAACCATTAACTAAGAAATATAATTGCAATTTAATTCTAGGAAAGGAAATTACATAAATTGAAACTATGCTACATCTATTCTAACAATTCAAGCTGCAATAAAGAAATGATTAAAAACAGAAATTAAAACATGACATTAAAAAGTAAACTAACAACTACATTCATCAACAACTAGCTAAGCCAATTCTACATAAAAATGAAATGAGAAAGCTATGATTAAAAACTGAAATTGATCCTATCCATCCATCAAATCCTTGTCGAAGAAAGCTCAAATAAAAACTTTGTTATGTTCTAATTAAAACTCTGTTTTAAACTTGATTCTAAAATCATAAATAAAGACGTAATCTAATATCTAACTACACATGGAGTTAGTCTAGGGATCTGCCGATCTGTTCCTAACTACAAGATTAATGCATGCTAACACAATTCATCATACTAACATGCAAAAGAGAGTCAAGGCAATTAAATTATAACAACAAACTAATTAACATAATAAAAATGCATGTACATGAAAATAAAGAGAACAACTAAACTATGAAATGCATAAACAAACACAAATACAGTTACCAGACTGCTGGTGAGCCCCCCAGCAAGTCGTGGTCACTTTCTAAAAGAACACCACGCGCTCAACAATTCAGATTCACCATTAAAATTCAAAAGCGTAGTTCTTGTATAATCTGGCAATATAAAATGGAAAAACAGAGTAAAATCGTATTTCTACCTATCACACTGATGCTTCTACTACTTAATAACTATCTGACCACCTCGATGGTATTTATAATGTTTATAGACCAAGTGGTCGACCATGGGAGGGTCGAACCACTTCTAAATTCGACAATTTGCATTAAATGATGCCCTAACTGATAAAACCGAGTGAGCCAATAATCGCTCAGCTGAACAACCAAAACTAAGTTGTCGGGATCTCAGTAGCTGGAGGGGGAAAGCATGAACAAAACCCATGTTCCCGATTCTCCCATCACTAGCCACCAATACCATAACCGCCAAGTCGCCCTCCATTTTTGTGCAATATGCAGTGCTAGACAGAGTGTCGAATCGAGTATCGGAATGAGTGCTTGAAGGAGTGTCAGACTGAGTGTCGGAAGTAGAAACGTGGTGCGTTTTTGCCCTGTGACACTAGAAAAACGTGAATTAGCTCTTGGTAATCATAAAACATGATGCATTATACCCAATAATGACATTAAACATGAATCACATCTACCTGGTGGAGATCATACCGTTTTAACATAAAATTCTTCAAAAATCTCCTTCAAAATATGAAAAACACATATGTACATGCGACAAAAGTTTATAATAATCGTCATAAAAGTGATCATATCTCGGGCCCAACAACACCCTCCACAAACATCCATTCATTTGTCTTGGAAAAGCTACTTAACAAGGTTGCTAGGAGGAGTAAAAGGACATACACCCTCCTACATTTACCTTGCTAGTTTTCTTTCCCTAGGGAGAAAAAAGTTTTAAAC
The DNA here is from genome assembly GCA_009831015.1 of Picea engelmannii. Classification (NCBI taxonomy): domain Eukaryota; kingdom Viridiplantae; phylum Streptophyta; class Pinopsida; order Pinales; family Pinaceae; genus Picea; species Picea engelmannii. The sequence continues at coordinate 108,513 of ML804807.1, forward strand.
TCCTAAGGAGGAAACATAATTATATCTTACACCATGAGACTCCATAACCCAATTGATAAAGGAACTAATCTAATTTTCATTGGAGAAATAAAATTGTTGCATTGGAATACATTAATTGTTGAGATCTTGCATTTGTACAAGTTGGAAACAATTTTTCATGCTATAAGATTGCTTGAGCCACTAGGGAATCTAACTTAGACAAGTGATTCTTATTTTCATTATAACTTAAAGCTATAAACAATAGGGTTGCAACAACTCTCTCTTTAATCATTTTTGTCACTCTTTCTACCGCTGAAAAATTGCAAGTAAATAGTGCTAATTATTCTTCTTGTCAAGGGATTTCATTCAAGTACTTTTCCTGTGAATTTCATTGGCTAGAACTTGTTGATGTAGAAAAAATTTGCTACAGCCACAAGGATGCCCTAATATATCGTTGAAAACACCATTTTGCAGCCCTAATTTACCATCAAAACTTGTTTCTAAATATTAGGATATTATCTACATGTTCCCCTTTGATTTAAGGCTTGCGTATATATCTTGTATCTTGTTCTAGATAGTTCTAACATTTTATTGCAAGTACACAATACTTTGGAAACCATCCTTCATCAACAAGACTCTCTTTCGAGCCTTTTCCTCACCTCCAAGATTTATCTATAGGGGTTTTCACTATCATATTCTCACTTTCCATATCATTCCCATGACTAAGGTCACCATGATTCCCTCCTTGTGGTGATTTATCATCACTTAAGAGAGGGGAGTGTCTATCTAAGGTGACAGTGGGTAGGCACTCCCATAGTTGTCACCCTTTTGTGGTTTTGGTTAGGATTTTCCCAACATACAATTTGTGCAATAACAATTTGGTGACATTGTCGGGGAGGATTTAGAATCCTCTTTTGATCCTTGACGAGACTTTGGCAAGATTTGATCCTAAATTATTTACCCCTAGCTTGTCTGACAACTCCATTTGAGGGAATTTCCATTTAATTTCTTGATGAGCTTATCAAAAGGTCCAACTCGCGACTCCATCATGACACGAACCCGAGGGATAGACTATCCTAGTCCTCTTCATGTACCAAAACATCCTAGATATGGGTCTAGGAAACCTAAACCTTTACCTATACCTCTTAGTGCTCCCCCTTTACCCACATATTATGTTCATCAATCTTTGCTTGTCTCTCCTTCAACCACACCATCTGTTGTGAGAGTTCTCCATGAACCCTAGGAAAAGAATGTCTACAATCCATTGGATATCATAGGAATCCCTTGATCACCTCATAAATTTCCAAAGAGTTTTCAATATTGGCTTCCTATCTTCTCTGGTGACAATCCCACGTTGGTCTAGGAACATTTCTACACCTTTTCAAATGCTCTCCAATGTTGTGAAAAACATGAATATGTTTGGATGAGAATATTTCCCTTATCCCTCATAAGGAAGGCCAAGGAATGGTATGATAGTATCACACCAGGGGAAATTACAACATGGGAAATTTTCCAAAGTCTTTTCATCAGAAGATTCACAAAGAAGGAGGATTTTACATCCCTTTATGATCAACTTTACCATTGTAGAAGAGAACCAGGGGAGGATATCATAGATTTCAATTATAGGTTTAATACCCTTACGAAGAGTTTACCTCGTGGTCTTGGACCTACTAACGATCCCATTCTCCAAAGTTACATACAAACCAAAAGTGATTCTTATGGATATTTGATGGGAAAATGTTATCCCAGTACCTTGATGGAATCCCAAGAGAGGGCATGCCAAATATATGAAAATATGACTTCTTCCCATCGTTACAATAATGATTTCCCACAAGGAACTGTGTAGGAAAGTCATATGATTCATCTTGTCCATATCACAACTCCTATTGAGGTTCAATGTGTTACCAAGACACATCTCAAAATGGAAGAAAGGAAATTTGATGTTGAAGTTGTTGATCACATCCCTAAATCAACAAAAATAAAATGAGTATCATGGGATACTAAGAAACCTACATCTATAATGAAGAGAAAAATGGATCTTGAAGAGGTTTTGGCAGCAAATAAGGCCGAGGAAGAGTTTTTCATACACACCCAAAGCCTCCTCCCTCAAGTTCAAGAACTGAAAGAGGGGATGGTTATCAATTTCTGTCAGGAAATAAATGCTAGATAAAAATAAGATCTCCCTATGAGCATCCTTGTTGGGATAATACAAAGTCACCCACCTTTTCTCATTACCTTGGACATAAATCACCTATATTTCCATAACTGCATTTTGAATTCTAAGGATTCTGTGAATGTCGTGACTATTCATTCTGTCAAAGAACTCAAATTAATGATAACACGACCCTACATGAATATTTGTAACATGGATTCAAGAAATGTTCCATTCTATCAGATTATTGAATATTTGGAAGAAAGTCTTAAACAATCCCTGGGTGTGTCTTTTCTAATAGATGTCATAGTCATTGATGTTCCAGAACCATGGGACCTCCTGCTATCAAGGGATTGGGTAAGTGAAATGAAAGGGAACATTCACTAGAACTATTTTTACATCATCATCACAAATACCAATGGGGATCATGTTGTCATGTACCCTGAGGCCCTTGTCACAGAACAAAGTGAGAGTTGTAACAATTTGTCAAATCAAATCCATGTTGTTAGTGAGGATATTGAGTGCACACATATTTTATCAAACTCTCTGTTTCAATATGAAGAGAAAAATATCGGGCATCGGGTCTTAGAGTTTGATGGGGCACATTTGAGTACAGGTTCATAGGGTAGAATAGTTTTAATTTCACCAAATAAGGGAGTTACTTGTTTCTCATATAGGCTTGAGTTTGATTGCACTATTAATGTTTCTGAATATGAGGCTCTTATATTGGGTGTGAATCTCTCTATCGATATGAACATCAGATCCTTACATGTAAGGGGAGATTCAAATTTGATCATTTCCCAAGTTAAGAGATATTTTTCCACCAAGAAACAAAGGCTAAGGAAATATAGGGATGTTAAATGGGATGCTATGAAAAGTTTCGACAAGTTCTCAATCGAAGCCATCTCTATAGTCCCTATAGAATAAAATTCCATGGAAGAAGCTTTAGTTATTTCTGCTTCCACTCTACAACCCTGTGAAGGAATTTTCCCTTACAAGTTGGAAGTAAATTTCAGGCCCTCAATCCCAAATAACTTAGAACATTGGTAGTTTTTTTTTTCATGAAAATAATATCTTTCTTTTCCTCCATAATGAAGGACAATTATCATAAACTAAGATAAACTTGTTAAATGAAGAAGGAAGCATCAAGGTCATAAAATTTCCATACAATTATTTTCTAAAAATATTGGCTCCCCTTGAAAGGATGTTCGATCAGAATGATTTGTATAAATGGAAAACGAATGATGGGAAAAAGGATGAGATAATGTAATTTAATATCGGTACCGATGCCTCTCCCAAATTAGTGAATATGGGAAGAGAAACAACACCTACCAAAAGAAAAGAGTTCTTATCCCTCATCAGATAATTCGAGGATGTTTTTTCTTGGTCATATGGGGATTTAAAATCTTACCATGGAGATGTTATATAACATGTTATTTCCCTCAAAGAGGGTATGGAACTTTTAGTTAGAAAATGAGGCAAATAAACTCTAATACTACGCCCCAATTTCATAAAGAGTTGCATAAAATGGTGGAGGAAGGGATAATTGAAGCTACCATATACTCATATTGGGTATCCAACCATGTAGTCATCTAAAAGAAGACTGGTGACATTAGGTTAATTGTTTACTTTAGGAATTTGAATCAAGCATCGTTCAAAGATAATTACCCTTTTCCAAATATGGATCATCTCCTACAAAGGGTTACAGGAGAAAAATGATGTTTATGCTTGATGTTTTTTTAGGGTACAACCAAGTTTTTGTAAAAGCGGAGGACCAACTCAAGACCACTTTCACTATGCCATGAGAAACCTATAAGTATTTACATATGCCTTTCAGGTTGAAAAATGTTGGGTATACTTTCTAACGTGCCATGGACTACACTTTTAGGGATTTGGTAGGAAATATTATAGAGATTTACCAAGACAATCTGACTTCCATATCCAAAAATAGGACTCAACACATTCACCATCTGCAGACAATCTTTGAGATATGTAGAGAGTATGGTATCTCTCAACCCCAAGAAATCAATCATTTGGGTGGATAAGGGAAAGTTGTTGGGACACATCATTTCCAAGGATGGCATTTCGGTGGATCCTTCTAGAATCAAAGCAATTGAAAATATTCCTCTCCCCAAGGATAAGAAATCTTTGCAATCATTTTTCAACAAGATTAATTTCATAAGAAGGTTCATACCAAACTTCACTGATATTTTCAAAGCACTAAATCACTTGTTTAATGGGGAAACCTATTTTTATTGGGATGATAGTGGAAAAAGGGATTTCCAACATATCAAAGAAGCTATAATTGTTTCTCCAGTATTTTTTAGCCTGAATTTTACTAAATATTTTATCATTTTCTCCTTTCCCTTGAATGACACTATCGCAGGAGTCCTTTTATAGAAAAATTATGAAGGAAATGAAAAACGGATTTCCTTCATGAGAAAGGTACTCATGGATTCATAACTAAACTATACAATTATTGAGAAATGAGCTTATTCCCTTGTCAAGTCCCTCAAGCATTTTAGAATGTATGTGGGGTATAGTAAAATTAATGCATTTTCCCCTTATCTAGTAGTAAAAGATGTTTTATCTCAACATGATTTCCCTGTTTCAAGGGGAAAGTGGATGTCACAAATCCAGGAGCATGACTTGGAAATAAAACCTTCTAAAATAATAAAGGGGCAAGGATTGGCCAAACTTATCACTGAAGGAAATAAAGAAGCTATCGAGGTAGGAGAAAAAGAACAGGTGAATGTTGTTGTAAGAGAAATCGAAAGGGATGAATGGTATTCGAATCTCATATATTATTTAAATAATATTACATGTCCTGAACATCTGGTGGATCACAAAAGAAGGTCCTTAAGACCCAAATCCATGAAGTATTTCCTTACACGGGAGGGTCTTGGATGAAGAAATATTGATGTAGTGATCCTTAGATGTGTAAACAAGGAGGAAACAAATAAGGTAATTTTTTAGCTCCATTTAGGACATTGTGGAGGTCATTTTTCCACTCATACCACTGCTCATAAAATCATGAGGGCGCGATATTATTGGCCTACAATTTTTTCGATACACATTGATATGTTAGATCTTTCCAACCTTGTCATTAATTTATGGAAAAACAATGAATTCCTACCCTTCCTTTAAAACTAGTAGTGGTTGAAGCACTTTTTCAACAATGGGGTTTGGACTTCATCAATGAATTTAAGGAAAGCTTTAGTAATGGGTATCGATCGGTCCTAAAGCCTACAAATTACTTCACTCGATGGGTAGAGATTATCCCAATGAAGAAATCAACAAAAGAAGTGGTGATGAATTTCCTTGAAGAAAGGACAATTACCAAGTTTCTCTTATGATCCCATGGAGGGTGAATTTTCTTGTATTTACAGGGTCTTGTCAAGTGGAATTCATTTTGTGAAGGCACAAGGTCACTTGGACCTTCACTTGGGGCATGGAGCCCACATGATGGATGTTTCACCCCCTCTCCTTGGATAGTTGGATGATGAACGTTTCCCTTGGAGGCATGAGAGAACAGCTTGGATTAAGAGACTAACCCTTCACATGCCCCATGTTTGGCCTTGGAGGCTCAAAACATCACATTTAGGGCATGGCGTCACATTTGAGGGCTAGGTTTTGATGGTGGTCGTGGATTTGATGATGACTTGGCATGGTTTTGATGGAGGAAGGACCTTGCACATGGAAATAATTCCTTTAGAGTCCCAATGACTCCCTCAAGCAACTCAATGAATTTCTCTCATTGCCAAACTGTCACCCCTAGATGGCATGACATCATCATTTAGGGATTCTTTTAATTGTAAATTTAAATTTTGATTTGTAAAGGAGGAAATTAGGAGGCCGACCTCCCTAATTTGTGTTTTACCCTAAGATAAGTGGAAAAAATATGTTTACAATGTCAAGTATAAATTAAGGACTTGTCACTTTCATTTATCATAACATAACACTTGAGAATTACATATTTCTTAGCTGAAAATTTCCCCCTCTTTGGGAAAATCCCATATCTCTCTCTTGTGCTATGTTTGGATGCTTGTTTCTTGTATATTGGAGAAGTGGTGCACTATATATATATATATATATATATATATATATATATCTAATTATTTGCAATTTTGGGACAACAAGGTTTCTTTCTTGTTCCCCTTTGTTTTAAGGCTTGTGTATCTATCTTGTGTCTTGTTTCGGGAAGGTATAACATTTTCTTGTAGGTACACAATACTTTGGAAACCATCCTTCATCAACAAGACTCTCTTCCAATCCTTTTTTTCACCTCCAAGATTGACCTATAGGGTTTTTCACCATCATCTTCTCACTTTCCATATCAATCCCCCTAGGGTCAATGAGATTCCCCCCTTGTGGTGATTTATCATCACGAAAGTGAGGGGATTCTATCTAAGGTGACAGTGGGTAGGTGCTCCCATAGTTGTCACATTTTTGTGGTTTGGTTCGAGCTTTTCCCAACCTACAATTTGTGAAATAATAGTATTCGCCTCCATTATCTAATTTGAGACACTTCAACTTATTTCCTTTCTCATTCTCAACCAAAACTTTCCATTTCTTAAAAATATCAAAGACATCAATTTTTTTTTAATGTAATAAACCCAATTTTTCCTAGTCACATCATCAATAAAAGTAACATAATAATGAAAACCACCAAGAGATGATAAATGATTTGGTCCCCATACATATGTATGCACAATCTCTAATGTTTCAATCTTCTTTTCTTTCCCAACTTTGAGAAATCTAACTCTCTTATGTTTTTGATAAACACGTTGCTCATAGAAATCCAAATCAACATTCTTTAAATTTGGCAACAAATTTATTGAGTGGAAAATCTAAATCCACTTCTCACTCATGTTCCCGAGCCTATGATTCCACAATGTTGTATCCACTCGTGTAGAAGCTAAAGAAATAGAAAGGTCAACATTATTGGTACATAAATACAACGTACCTACCTTCTGTCGTTTTTCTATTATCAATGATCCTTTAGTGACATTCAATGAATTTCTTGTAAATGTAACTGTACAACATTCATTATCCAACTACCCTATTGAAATTATATTTTTTCTCAAATTAGGAACATGCTTCACCTCTTTCAACAACCATTGGTTCACATTCTATAATTTTATCTATATCTTACCCTTTCCAAAACATTTACATGGTTTATCATCACCTAAATAAACTTGTCCAAAATCACCTTGAACATAGTCTTGAAAATATTTCCCATGGGGTGTGTCATGAAATGAATCCCTTGAGTCTACCACCCAAGAATCAGTAATATTATGTAATTATCAAAGGATTAAAGAATCTCACAACACATCACTTGCTAAATTTTCTTCCTGATTTTTCTCCTATTGTCCATCTCCTTGTTTTCCTTTTCGAGACCAACAATCTTTCTTCAAGTTCCCTTTATTCATGCAAGGCCAACACTCCAAATTCCATATGGATTTGGAACTTTCCTTATTATGATTCCCATGATTCACTGGGATCTTTCCTCTCTCCCTTTGTCTTCCCCTATTTTCGATAGTTAAAGCATTCCCTAATGTCTCACCTATTATTTTCCATTGCATTTCCTTGCTAATGAGAACACCAACAACATCATCAAAATTTAAAGTTTTTTGAACTACAGACATAATTACTCACAACCATGACTAAGCCATTCCATATTTATGGCAATGATAACAAAATCAAAATATCCCTAACCTCATCATCAAATTTTACTCCTACAAAACTTAAGGGTGGGTGCAAGCTAATGATGGTCTCTCATGATCTGAGAATGACATGAAGGAAGAGATGAAATACACAGAGATATTAGAAGAAACATAGTAATACAATTAAACTTAGATTCTATTAATGATTGTTTGGAATACAAAATACTATAAAGTGCAAAGCACACAAGCTAGCTAGAATGGTGGTAGCTTATCCCTGAAGAGAGAGAAGTGTCGGCTATGCTCATTCGCAAGAAGCTAATTAAAAAGGGGTTGAAAAGGCATTTTAACATAAAGCATCAATGAAAAAACCCTAAACATCCAAAATCCTAACCCCAAAAGATGAAACACCAAAATTTTGTGGGCCCCTGATGTTGTAACATCCCCAGTTTTAATCCCCATGAATTATAATGTAATTGTATAATGTGAATTATGCGGGTGATCCGATGTGTTGGGGAAAAGAGACCATATTGTTTCAATGTGGTCGGGGGATGAATTTCATATAATGAACATTGAGATAATTAATAAAAGTAATAATAACTTGCTGTGATATGAAAGGGATGAAGAATGAAGGGGGGATATGATTCCACAAGAGAGAGGGGGTCCAAGGGGGAATTATTCATAGGTATTGATCCAACTCACATTCCTGAATTATTATCATTGTATATAACCTTCTATTTTGATGTGGACTGTGATTAAATCCAATCATTTAACTCCTATAAGAGGGTGGGTGTGAGTAGTCACATCCCATAGTTATTGGAGAGCATGGGCATGAATACAATCATCTTGGGGAAGAGTGTAATTCAAGTCAAGCAAGAAATAAAGAGAGGAAATTTGTATGGAAAAGGGGGACATTTTGGATAGTCATGCTTTTGGATGGAGAGCATTTTTTACATGGGAGTTTTGGGTAGAAAAGGGAGAACAGAGGGATGGGAAGAATACCAACCATGGTATACTTGAAGGAATCCATTGTTTGGATGTGGTTATTGTAGAAAAGAGGCATGTGTAATCTTGTAGTGTGTTTTCATGTTGAGGAAACGTCTCAAGAGCCTTGTGAAGGATGTTGTGAGAACTCATGAAGCAGATGAAAGTTATTGGATTCTAGATGAGGAATTATTGGACAACCAAGTGCATTGCAGAACCTGATAAACGAATGATACATCTCGAGGGACTATAAACAATGAAGGGAGTACATTCCTTGGGTAGTGTAGGTTGTGGAGAAGAGAGAGCTAGAGGATTGGAACTATTATGGGAGTAGAACCTAGGTTTTGGGGTTGTTGTGTGTGGAGAGTAGATAGCCAGTGGGTCAGATCTCCTTTTAGACTCATAGCCTCATCTCAGGGGTGGCCTATTGTTGAGAGAAAATGAACAGTAGTGCCTATGGTTGGGAGGTTCATCCTTCGTTTGCATCCAGTTGGTTAATCATTAACATATAAGTGTTTCTTTTACGTTCTTATCTTAATTCTGTTGTGTAAATTGTTTATATGAATGTTTTGTGTTTGTTGTTTTCTTGAACAATTGTATTCATGTTTAATATATTCTATAGATACATTTAGAATTGTAGTATCAGGAAAATGGTTAAATGTGTGCTTGATTTGTAGATGGTAAGCTATAAGAATTTGATTAAGTAGAAAATATTGATTTTAATGTATATTATGCATGTAATTATGATCATCTAGAGGTCAAGTATGTTACGATATAGTATTAGGGCTTCTGGTTCAAACATCAGGCTTATAAAGTCCAAGAACCAAAGAAAATTTTGACAAATTCACTGTTACACTTTTACCTATGATGAATTTGGGGAAAAATAGTGAAATATTAAAGAGAAATCCCCAAATTCGTGGGTAAAATTTGAGTTTAGATGATTTTGAACCATTTTAGAGGTTTATTGGAGCCAATATGCAAAGTTATAGAGACAAATTCGACTTGGAATGGTCAAAAATCATGTTTTAATGACTGGTGTAGAGTTACATAAAGTTGGGTGAATCGATGACCAAGATCGTGTTTGATCTCACAATCAATGACACTTATTCACTTTTATAAATTTCATAACAAATCATAAGGTTTTGGTCGTTTGGAGGGTTAAGAAAATCGACGGTCAAGATTCATTTTCTGCAGTTGAGAAAATGAGCTAGATCAATGGTCAAGATTCAATTTTTGTTGTTTTGAAAATAGATCAAATCAATGGACCAAATTCGTTGTCAGTCATTGGGAGGTTGAGGCCAATCAATGACCAGGATTCATTTTGGGGGTTCATGAAATGAATCAGATCGATGGTCGAGGTTCATTGGTATATTTGGGCAAAGTTCGACAAATCAACGGTTCACATTGTTTCAATTGGGAGATCGACGGTCCAGATCAATTGGAAAATGGTCAAAAATTTCCTAAGTGTTGAAGTTCTCTAAGAGAAATCATTGACGAATGATAGTTGGGTCTTCTGAAATGGTGAAGAGTTTGGTTCAGCCAAAATACATCTCCGACAGGCGATGGACGATGTCGGGGGTCAGTCGATTTGACGAGATATTTTAAATTACCAACATAAATCACCTATGGCCAGGAATTGACTGATTTGGTGAAGTGTTTTGAATCAAGAAAGATAAATCATTGATGGACTATGGGCCTATGGTTGGGCATCGGTTGAATTTAGCGAGGCATTCAGGTGGTCCAAGAGAATCGATCGATGGTTGATGAAGGAAAGCAGATGATGATGTCTCATGCCACATCAAGATCCATGTGTTGTGCCATGTCATCCAATTTGACATATAAAAATGATGTGTTAAGCCATTTCATCATCCATGTGTCATGCCACGTCATCCCAAGAGTAGCAGGTGGCCGATGGTCGGTTCAACCGAATTGGGGAAGTATTTTTTACATTCATTGAGGATCGTCGATCGTTGATGGGTCAATGGTCAGGAATCGACTGAATTAGTGAGGATTTTTTATTCACCAACATAGATTTCCAATGGTCGATTATTGAGTCAGTCGGTTTGGAGTTGTGTGCAAATCAGTCATTGGGGAGTTGGGTTGATGGTCGACGGTCAAGTCGACAGTTTTGTGAAAGTGTTGTGCACGCCAAAGGAGAACATTGGTCACCAAAGGTCGATGAAGTATGGATCAAAGAATCATATTTCATATGATTTGAGATCAAAGACTCATATTTAACAGGTTTTTGCAGTATTAAAACAATCATTTTTATGTGAAATTTTGTGGTTTTTGAAGGTCATTAACTTGCGGGGAATTTTTGAGAGCCTAAATGACGTTTTTATCCAATAAAAACCCATGGGATAAGAGTGTACTTTGGTACACTTTTTCTCTGCAGTTCAATTAAAATAGCTCGAGGACAGATTTCCAATGAGCTAATTTTTTTACAAAACATAGCTCGTATGAGAAATTTATGACCAAAACAGTAAGGGTGAAATTTCGTCACAAATTTACTTCCAGAGGGCATAAATCCATGCTCAGAAGTTCATTTGGAGTTCGTTTGGAGAAAAGGAGTAGTCCATGGAAATATTATGACCCATAGAAGCCAGAGATGGAGCCAGATTTGGATTATGGGTACCTAAAAATGTGCAAGAACAGAAATAAGACACCTGTAGCATACATGGATAAATTGGATAAAATAGCCTAAACTTCTTTGGACCATAACATTAAGATCAGAGCTCGGATTTGAGAAAGAAAAAAGTCATTGGAAATATATTGAGGAGTAGAATACATCTGTCATCTCAAAGTTTTGATTTGAGTGGTAAAAGTTTTCCAAAAATTAATAAAGAGATTTTTATAACAGTAAATGAGTCGAGAATTGTAGCATGTAGATGTTGTGGGTTTTCTCCTAGAACTCAAATTGAGGCATGAGTACAGTCATTGAAGACATGTTTCAGAGAGGAATGAATATAAGTAATCATATTTTTGATTTGGTGCATCACATCCTTCATAAATTGGGATAAAATATGACTTGTAGCATTAATTAACAAAATTTCTATACTATGCATAATCTAACAAAAATGGTTGCTTGCACATGGTGTAGAATTAGAGATATAATTGAGTAAATTCAAGCCTAGGATTGAATATTAGAGTAATGGAAATATGGAAGAGCTTTTAGACAATGGTTGAAGAAATAAAGAGCTACAAGAAAAGTGACAGAATGTGGAATTATATTCCAAGAACCATGTAATTACTTAATGTGAAGATTTTTCCAAATAGTGTCAAAGTTTGGAAAAACCTTCCCAGGCGATAGAGGTGAGTGCAAAAGGTTATTGTTGTGTAAGGAAGATAATATATGCTCAATATATTGCCTATGCAGAATCCTATAAGCACACTTGACGTACAATATGTTGACAAATAAGAGAGGTTGAGCTTACTAATAGGTCATTGTTATTTTGAAGAAGAGCACTCTACAGAGAGTGTTGTGTAAAAGGGATTTCTAGAAAGAGGATAAGATTACAAAATTGAGAATTGTGTGGGTCTTTTCTG